>CAUYLG010072576.1:0-23421 GCA_963573385.1 Cacajao melanocephalus | reverse complement strand
GGGCATTTAGTCCATTTACATTTAGGGTTAATATTGTTATGTGAGAATTTGATACTGCCATTTTGATGCTAGCTGACTGTTTTGCCCGTTAGTTGATGCAGATTCTTCATTGTGTTGATGTTCTTTACCATTTGGTAGGTTTTTGGAGTGGCTGGTACAGGTTGTTCCTTTCTATGTGTAGTGCTTCTTTCAGAAGCTCTTGTAAAGCAGGCCTGGTGGTGATGAAATCTCTGAGTACTTGTTTGTTCGCAAACGATTTTATTTTTCCTTCACTTATGAAGCTTAGTTTGACTGGATATGAAATTCTGGGTTGAAAGTTCTTTTCTTTAAGGATGTTGAATATTGACCCCTACCCACTCTCTTCTGGCTTGTAGGGTTTCTGCTGAGAGATCTGCTGTGAGTCTGATGGGCTTCCCTTTGTGGGTAACCCGACCTTTCCCTCTGGCTGCCCTTAGTATTTTCTCCTTCATTTCAACCCTGGTGAATCTGATGATTATGTGTCTTGGGGTTGCTCTTCTTGAGGAATATCTTTGTGGTGTTTTCCGTATTTCCTGGACTTGAATATTGGCCTGCCTTGCTAGGTTTGGGAAGTTTTCCTGGATAATATCCTGAAGAGTATTTTCCAGCTTGGATTCATTCTCTCCGTCACATTCAGGTACACCTATCAAACGTAGATTAGGTCTTTTCACATAGTCTCGCATTTCTTGAAGACTTTGTTCATTCCTTGTTACTCTTTTTTTCTCTAATCTTGCCTTCTCGTTTTATTTCATTGAGTTGATCTTCGACCTCTGATATCCTTTCTTCTGCTTGGTCAATTCGGCTTTTGAAACTTGTGCATGCTTCACGAAGTTCTCGTGTTGTGTTTTTCAGCTCCATCAATTTACTTATATTCCTAAGTTGTTTATTCTCGTTAGCATTTCATCAAATCTTCTTTCAAGGTTCTTAGTTTCTTTGCATTGGGTTAGAACATGTTCCTTTAGCTCAGAAAAGTTTCTTATTACCCACCTTCTGAAGCCTGATTCTGTCAATTCTTCACACTCATTCTCCACCCAGCCTTGTTCCCTTGCTGGTGAGGAGTTGTGATCCCTTGTAGGAGGAGAGGCATTCTGGTTTTGGGTGTGTTCATCCTTTTTGCCAAAACAGCCACGCAGGCTGAAACAGCCGCGCTGGTGACCCATGGGGCTCCTTCGCCTGGGAATCTCCTGGTCGGTGGGCAATAAAAATCAGTCTGGAAATGCAGCATCCACTCATCCTCTGCGCTTTTGCTGGGAGCTGTAATCCCGAGCGGCTCCTAATTGGCCATCTTGGATCCATCCAACTACCTCTATTTTAATGGTAGTGATTTAAGAGTTAGAAATAGTAACCAGAACTCTTATCACTCATATCTGCATTCTACCATAGTATCTACTCTAAACAACATCTATTGAGAAAGAATACCATCTATCTGGAAGTGTATAACTAGTGAATATTAGTTAAGAACCATAGAGTCTTTCTCTGTCTTGAGAATAGTTGAGTTTGATCTCTCTTAGACCAGTGTCAATTAGTTTTATAACCAATTTTATTGCCAGAGAGATGGCTCCATCTTCTTGAATATTTGAAGTGAAAAGTGATCACCATTGAAACAAACAGATTATGTAAATGTATTCATAACCTGCAAAAGAATTTTTTTCTCAATTCCTCTTACAGCTTTCAAAAAAATGAAAGTGTAAGCGATACTATATGCTAAAGGAACCCCTTTTTTGCCTCCTACTATGTCATATGGTAAAAATGTGACTAATAGTATTAATAAGCAATATGTTTAAATAAACTTTATACCTGAAGCAATGTTGTTATATGTACACTGCATATACTAACAGAATCTGAGATGTCACTAGCTTTAAAGAGTGCTCTAACTTAGCTGAACTTCAAATGTCCATTTATATATACAAATAAAAGAAGTAATAACATAATTATATTATTAGTAAATTTAGTTATCAGTTTTTGAAAAATACTTATTAGATAATTGACTTTTACTGAAGACATCTTAATTAAAATTAATTTAAATTTTACCACTAAAAATAAATGACTCAGCCTGGCACTCCCAAAGTGCTAGAATTACAGGCGTCAGCCACCGCGCCTGGCCTCAGAGATAATTTTTTAATGGTTCGATAATAGATTTTTAATGGTTTTAATTCAGGTTTTCAGATATGGCACCATTTCTAGTGATGACACAGCCCAAGACTTAACTATTGGAGATGGGTGTTTACAGTACTGTTATAAAGAGGAAATTGAAAATGAGGTGGACTAGGAATGGAGAGGGTAAAATGTGAAGGCATCTTCATGGTTGTTGAAGTCATATGAGATAATGTAAAGAGTTTGGGTGGGAAAAGAAGGCTGCCATCTGAGGATACCTAGATTGATGTCAAAAGGATCAATGAATAAAGATATGTCCACAGAATTTTGATTGTTAAAAGGGAGAAGAAGCTTATACAAATAAATGTATAAGTTTCACAAAAGAGGGGCTTATTTTATTTTTAAAATTTAACTTTTTTGTTTGTTTGTTTGTTTGTTTCAAGGGAAAAGGGATACCTAGTATCTGACAATGACAGTTGGGAATGAGAACCTGTGGAGGGGGAAACATCAAAGGCAAGCGGGATATGAGAAAAAGAACACAAGCCAATCTTGAGAAGACCTCAGGGGAAATGTTCTTAGAAACGAGCTGGCTTTCAGGCAAGTAGATGGTGAGAGGTTTCACTGAAGAGAAAGAAGATGCTGAAGCTTTTAAGGATGTAGGAACATTTACTCATTGAAGAGTGAGAGTTACCTGATCAAGATGAGATAGCTAGTCAGGAGATGAGTCAGAATTCAAACCCAAGTGTGTCTGACTCCCAAGCTGAAGCATGCTGCTTATCAGAGAGAGAAAATTCACCCACATTAGTGAATTGGATTTTGGATATAGGAGGAAACACGTTTTCAAAATTATTTCATTCGTCTCTTTTATTTGTGACAATTGCTAGAACATTAGGACTGTAATATTGGCATTAGATCAGAAAATGTAACAGAGAGTTGAGAACAGCTATGCAGTTTTAGAAAATAGTTTTTAGAAGCTCCACTTAACTCCAAAAATCCAATATAATATAACAACTCAGGTGAGTCTTGTTGAGTTGTTGAGCTGGCAGAAATGTTATATCTTTTGAGACTGCAATGCTGTTTTAGAGTTTATGAAGCACTTTTGCCAGCAGATATAAATCCTGTTACCCTCTAACCCATAATCTGCTTTTCTTAGTGATCCACATTGTCTTTATTCTCCTAATGTAACATCTAAGAAAAGCATTTTCCCTGGCTTTCGAAGCATGTAGCTGCCTACTGTTTTGTCTGCTCAGTACCTTCTTGGCATTGTCTTGAAACTCCACTGCTCCCTTGTACCTCCTAATCAGACAATGTATGCAGCAGAAAGAGCCACAGGAAAATGTGACCCTGGCCACTTTTGATTGATTCAGGGCTGGACACCTGACCTAAGTCAAACCAGTCAGAGCCCTCCAGGGATTTCAGAACTGCTTGGATGCTGGATCTAATACGTAAAGCTTGGACGCTGTCACTACTGTATTTTCTGTCATGGGAGACCAAAGAAGTGAAGGAAGGTGATCTGCAGGACAAGAAAGGAGAAAAAGCACACATAAATGTGTTTCAGTGATGCTGCTGCTTTTAGAAAGCAGAGATAAACATGCAGAATAAACCATTATGTCTTCCTAAGTCAATTGTTCCTAACATACATCTGGATTCCTGTCTGAGAGTTCTGTGAGACACTCCAGTATCTTTGTATCTTTACACAATCCTGCCTTCCCTAATTTGCCACAAAAAATACCTTGCACTTTTCTCTCCAAGCAAACAAACAAAATACTAGGTATTCAAGAAGTTGTTACAGCTATAAGTTATCTGACAAGCACTTACGAATAATTTTATGCTGAAAGCATCTGTATTTGTCTGAACAGTTACTGTGAAAGTACCTGTCCCAACTGCTACCTTTTGAGTAATAATAATCATAGTGTTTTTTTGTGAGTTAATGAAGTTCTAAGCAGTAGGCTATGTGTATTACAGGCATTGCATTCAGTCTTCATACAGTATTTATAAGAAAACTGAAGCTCACAGAAGTCAAGTGGGATGGATAGATATTTCCCCACCTGGGTCCACTGTGAAAAAAGGACTCACCCCAGCTTCGGAGGGAACTTGTCAGTAAGCAATGTTCAGCTGTGAGTCTCTTCAGAAATTAGCCTCGTGCAGGCCAGGCATGGTGGCTCACACCTGTAATCCCAGTACTTTGGGAGGCCAAGGCAGGTGGATCACTTGAGGTCAGGAGTTTGAGGCCAGCCTGACCAACATGGTGAAATCCCATCTCTGTTAAAAATACAGAAATTACCCAATGTGGGCACCTGTAATCCCAGCGACTCAGGAGGCTGAGGCATGAGAATCACTTGAACCCAGGAGTTGGAGTTTGCATTGAGCTGAGATTTTATGACTGCACTCCAGCCTGGGTGACAGAAGGAGACCCTGTCTCAAAAAGAAAGAAAGAAAGAGAGAAAGAGAAAGAAAGAGAGAAAGGAAGGAAGGAAGGAGGGAGGGAGGGA
Source organism: Cacajao melanocephalus (assembly GCA_963573385.1). Lineage (NCBI taxonomy): Eukaryota > Metazoa > Chordata > Mammalia > Primates > Pitheciidae > Cacajao > Cacajao melanocephalus. Next base: position 18,817 of record CAUYLG010072576.1, on the reverse strand, counting down.
GGGAAGGAAGGAGAAAGAAAGGAAAGGAAGAAAGAAAGGAAGAAAGGAAGAAAGAGAGACTAAGGTGCAAAGAGCTGCCTTCCTGAGGTCACACCCTCCCAGTTTGTAACCTGTACTGAGTGACTGAGTAAGAGGTATAAAAGTCCAACATAGGATAAATCTGCAGGAACATTCTAGCTCCAGAGCTGCAGTGGGGTAGTGGAGGCTATCAGGTACATCTCAGCTCAACTGCTCCTCTGCCCAATCCTGCTTCAGTCCTCTCCCTTCCACAGCTGCTCATCCCAAAGTGCTCCCTAATAAACACCTGAACACCAACACCTGTCTTAGAGTCTGTGTCCTGGGAACAATTCCTACAACACCAAGTGAATTATTCAAGTTCCTCCAGCCAGCAAGGACAGAACTGAAACATAGATTCATCTTTCTGACCCTAGAGAAACATATTTTTCTATTGTGCTAGCCATAGTATATATAACACATCTGTAAAAAGTTATTGAGATACTGAGTCATAGCTACTTTAGTCACAATGTCATTATGCTTGCTCTGTCAATGAAAATGCCATCTTTTTCTCAGTTATCTCAGAGTGAGCTCTTTAAGATTTGTAAAAAACAAAATGTTTTTATTCTTTTTTTTTTTTTTTTTTTTTACTGAAAATACTCTTCTAAGTTTATAAAATCTAAAACTGGAAAATGAAAGGCCTATTCAGTAATAATTCCCATGGACTGCAAAGGCAGAAAAATTTATTTGCGAAAAGAAATGGTGTTCTACATTTTTATTATTGCTGCAAAATACACCTATATGTGATATAGTACATTTTAATCTCAATTCCAAATAAAAATTATACTAACAGCATCCCACAAATTATTGCTTTACTAATGCTGGAAAACTCAGCCCCTGAAATTGATGGAAAAAAAGCAGGAAAGCATATGAAAATGTCAACATTTTCCATTCAGAATCTTGATTTTGTTCCCCTAGATACTAGTTTGATAGGGAACCAGTATTCAGGTTTTTAGAGTAAAAAACTCATAAACCACCTACCCATATTGAACAGACATATACAGACTGTTTCCTTCATTTCAAAAAGTTCTATCACACAGCACTGTCCTAGAAAACTAGGATAAAGTCCTATATCTTTGATGTCCAATAGAATCTTATGTACAGTAGATACGGAATAAAGGCTAATTAATCAAATACTACAAATTAGTGAACATGAAGCGTGGATTGTATGATTTAAGAGTAGACATTCGGCTGGGCATGGTGGCTCAAACCTGTAATCCCAGCACTTTGGGAGGCCGAGGCAGGCAGATCAGGAGGTCAAGAGATCAAGACCATCCTGGCCAACATGGTGAAACCCTGTCTCTACTAAAAACACAAAAATTAGCTGAGTGTGGTGGTGCGCACCTGTAGTCCCAGCTACTCAGGAGGCTGAGGCAGGAGAATTGCCTGAACCCGGGAGGCAGAGGTTGCAGTGAGCTGATATTGCGCCACTACACTCCAGCCTGGCGCCTAGCAATAGAGCAAGACTCTGTCTCAAAAAAAAAAAAAAAAAAAGAGTAGATGTTCAAAGAGACTCAGAGAGATGGGCAGGAATAGTCAACTTGTCATCTTATCTGCCTTTGGTAGCATAAGATGACTGCATCGTATCTAAAATCCTGTCACTTCTCACTGGACAATTGCAATAAGTTCTGAGTGCTCTTCCACTCACCCTCATTCCCTTCACCATCCACTCTCCATGCTGCAGTCAGAATGAACTTTCAAAAACACAAATCTGAAGCCAGGCATGGTGGTTCACACCTGTAATCCCAGCACTTTGGGAGGCTGAGGCAGGTGGATCACCTGAGGTCAGGAGTTCGAGACCAAACTGGCCAACATGGTGAAACCCCATCTCTACTAAAAACACAAAAATTAGCTGAGCGTGGTGGCCAGTGCCTGTAGGCCCAGCTACTCAGGAGGCTGAGGCAGGAGAATCGCTTGAACCCAGGACCTGGAGGTTGCAGTGAGCCAAGATCACATCACTGCACTCCAGCCTGGACAACAAGAACAAAACTTTATCTAAAAAACAAAACAAAACAAAACAAAACACTACACACATATCTGATCACATCACTTTCCTGTTTAACACCCTTCAATGACTTTTCATTCTCTTTCCAAAACCCCACCAGGTCTTGCGGGCTCTGGCTCATGCTACCTCTCTAGGTTTATCTGGCACTTGCCCTCTCCCAAGCTAGGTTCTGGTCAAACTGAACTTTCTTAAGTCCCTCAAACATACCATGCTCTTCTGTGTTTAGGGTTCTATACTATGGTGATTTTTTGCTTGAAACTGGAATTGTCCCAATCTGTGGCAAAGATTGGTTTATTTTTCACTAATCTGTGAGGTGGGGGAGGGTCTCTCTTCCCTGGAACACTGCCAAACTACGTTTTCAAGCTCCCTGCACCTAGGTGGGTCATGTGTCTAAGGTTTGGCCAATGAAATGTTAACAGAAATGATGTGTCTTTCCACACCTGACCCTTAACCATTTGAGAGATTCTCTCTGTCTTTGCTAGTCAGAATGGAAGCTAGAAACTAGCAGTTATCAGTATTTGACACAAGTGCAGAACCTCAGACCTTAGACTTACTGAATCAGAACCTGTGTTATTAACAAGGTCTCCAGGTAATCTGTGGACATATTGAAATTTGTTTGTTAGCTGCACTCAGAGGATCTAATGGAGATCTCTAGCCCCTGGATGGGAAGATCCTCTGTTCTTGAATGACTATATGGAGCAGAACCAACAACCCCTTACACCTCTGATTGGCATATAGTCTATCAAATGAATGAGAAATAAACCTGTGTCATGTTAAGCCACTGAAATGTGAGGGTTGTATGTTTCCCCATTTAACTTACCTCTGCCTGGAACACTTACTCTTCCCACCCTGTCTTCCAAAATCTCCTAGTTAATGTGCACTCATACTTAGGATTTCAGTTCAAGTATGACTTCCTTCAGGTAGCCTGCTCTCCTTCCTGAGCTGCCCAATTTCAGTCCTCCAGACTAGCTCATTTCTGCAAGTAATAAACTTTAATAATGTCCTGTACATCCTCTTCAAAGCATTTATTACAATGGTAATTACATGAATAATTGGCCAATTAGTTGCTTAATGTTTTTCTACCCATCAGAATGTAATCTTTAGGACAGGGAAAATGTTTACTGCTTTTGTTTACTAATACATCCCTGGTACCACCAGTGCCTTTCCCAGTAAACATTTGTCCAGTGATTAAATGCACAAATGATTTGACAGAGTCAAATGCTTTGAATGTTTTTCTTCTTTTTTTGAGAATCTTGCTGTCACCCAAGCTGGGGGTGCAGTGGCATGATCATAGCTCACTGCACCTCAACCACAAGTGGTCATGCAATTCTCCTATCTCAGCCTCCCAAGCAGCTGGGATTACAGGTGTGAGCCACTGCACTGGCTAATTAAAAAAATTTTTTTTTGTAGAGACAGAGTCTCACTATGTTGCCCGGGCTGGGTTCAAGCAATAGCCTTGGCCTCCAAAAATTCCGAGATTATAGGCTTGAGTCACTGTGCCCAGCTGCTTTGAATCTTGAAAGGAAAAAAATATACATATGTGCAAGATTTTGACAGGCTGTCAGAAATAATAACTAACATATGTAAGGGTCTCTATGTGATAATCACAATAGCCCTAAAGAATAAATTCTATTTTTACCCTAGTTTACTAGTGAGGCAACTGAAGTGTCAGAGAGGTGAGGAAATTTGCCTAATGTCTCAGCTAATATAAGTGATGGTGGTATTCATAAACCAGAGGTCATAGGCTAAGCTACCTATATTACTGCTTCAAGCCTTGATAAAGTAATGATTCCCAATTTTTTTTTTTTTTTTTTGAGACAGAGTCTTTTGTCCAGGCTGGAGTGTAGCGGCGCGATCTCAGCTTATTGCAGCCTCCGTCTCGTGGGTTCCAGCGATTCTCCTGCCTCTGCCTCCCAAGTAGCTGGGATTACAGGTGCATACCACCACACCCGGCTAATTTTTCTATTTTTTTTTTTTTAGTAGAGACGGGGTTTCACCATGTTGGTTAGGCTAGTCTCGAATTCCCAACCTCGTGATCTGCCTGCCTCGGCCTCCCAAAGTGCTGGGATTACAGGAGTGAGCCACCGCGCTCAGCCATGATTGCCATTTTTGATTTGTCTTATTCATCTGGACATCTATGAGAAGCCAGAGAGGAGTATCATCCTAACTTCCACATGAAAATTTGATTGTTGTGAGTGAAGCTTGGAACATATTAAAATGCCTCTTCTCTTTTTTATTTTACGTGCACCTATGAACCTTATGTGGTAATTAAACTATTCTCCTACTGGTCTGCAGGTGAGGTTTTTTTTTTTTTTTTCTGATGGAGTTTTGCTCTGTCGCCAAGGCTGGAGTGCAATGGCGCGATTTCGGCTCACTGCAACCTCCGCCTCCAGGTTTCAAGTGATTCTCCTGCTTCAGTCTCCTGAGTAGCTGGGATTACAGGTGCCCACCACCACGTCTGGCTAATTTTTTATATTTTTAGTAGAGAAAGGGTTTCACCATGTTGGCCAGACTGGTCTCGAACTCCTGACCTCAAATGATCCACCTGCCCTGGCCTCCCAAAGTGCTGGGATTATAAGCATGAGCCACTGTGCCTGGCCATATTTAGCATTTTTTATACTTCTCATTCTCACTAAAGAAAAAACAAGAATAGAGAATAATATTTTTCTTTTACATGGTTTTTACATAATCGGCTTTGCAGTAAGTAAGCACAAAGCCTCCTCTGATGGTGAGCAGGTACAGGCTTCTGTGAGACAGAAAATGTTTTATTTTTTTTAAAGCATGATATGAAACTTTATATTTCAAGGTGATGTTACCAATCCAGTTTTGGTAAGAAATGCACTTTGGGCCGGGTGCAGTGGCTCACGCCTATAATCCCAGCACTTTGGGAGGCTGAGGTGGATGAATCACAAGGTCAGGAGTTCAAGACCAGCCTGTCCAACATGATGAAATTCCATCTCTACTAAAAATACAAAAACTAGCCGGGCATGGTGGTGGGCGCCTGTAATCCTAGCTACTTGGGAGACTGAGGCAGGAAAATCGCTTAAACCCTGGAGGCAGAAGTTGCAGTGAGCCGAGTTTATGCCATTGCACTCCAGCCTGGGTGACATAGCGAGACTCTCTCTCAAATAAAAAAAAAAAAAAAAAAAGAAAGAAATGCACTTTGATTTCTTCTGAATGACTACAGTTAAGAATTCAATTATTTGTGGTACATTTTTCTCTGTGAAAATTGAAATAGAACCTTAGTAGTGGGAAACCTTTGGCCTCAATGACGCTAATAACTCATTCATTTGGCAAAAAATACAAGACACTGAGAATACAAAGAAGATTGAGGCCGGGCGCAGTGGCTCACACCTGTAATCCCAGCACTTTGAGAGGCCGAGGTGGGTGGATCAACTGAGGTCAGGAGTTTGAAACCAGCCTGGCCAACATGGTGCAACCCTGTCAAAAAATACAAAGATTTGCTGGTCGTGGTGGTGCACATCTGTAATCTCAGCTACTTGGGAGGCTGAGGCAGGAGAATCCCTTGAACCTGGGTGGCAGAAGTTGTAGTGAGCTGAGATTGCCTCACTGCAGTCCAGCCTGGGCAACAAGAGTGAAACTCCATCTCAAATAAAGATTGAGTAAAGCTATTGTTTTCTTTTTTTCTTTTATTTTTTTGAGATGGAGTCTTGTCACACAGGCTGGAGTGCAATGGTGCAGTCTGGGCTCACTGCAACGTCTGCGTCCTGGCTTTTTTTTTTTTTTTTTTTTTTTGACAGAGTCTGGCTCTGTCACCCAGGCTGGAGTGCAGTGGTGCAATTTTGGCTCACTGCAACCTCCACCTCCCAGGTTCAAGCCATTCTCCTGCCTCAGCCTCCTGAGTAGCTGGGATTACAGGTATGTGCCACCATGCCTGGCTAATTTTTGTATTTTTAGTAGAGATGGGGCTTCACCATGTTGGTCAGGCTGGTCTTGATCTCTTGACCTCGTGATCCACCCGCCTTGGCCTCCCAAAGTGCCAGGATTACAGGCATGAGCCACCATGCCGGGTGGCTAATTTTTTGTATTTTTAGTAGAGATGAGGTTTCACCATGTTGGGCAGGCTGGTTTTGAACTCCTGACCTCAGGTGATCCACCTGCCTTGGCCTCCCAAAGTGCTGGGATTACAGGCGTGAGCCACCACGCCCAGCCAAAGCTATTGTTTCTAAACTTGGGAAAGAGAGAAGACATAAACCCAGAACTTTAAGTAACTATATAAAATAAAATGTTCACAGGATATAAATGACCATGAGAGACTGCGCTCTTCCCCCAGATGTGATGGAAGCTAGTACTAAGCAGGTATGTGATACACTAGCCAATGCTGTGAGTACACTGATGCCTGTCTGATGCCAGCAGGGACCACAAACTCAAATACTCACTATAGCCTGAGTGTAAGTAAATGAGTGAAGCTTAGTAGTGGGAGGGGCTGTGGCAAAGGAGAATGCACATGACTTTACTACAACCTTGTGCAGGCCCAGCAAGAACATCAGGAGAGCAGACACATGGGCCCTGGCGCAAGTAGGATCAAAACATCTAAACATCCCACACTGCCAAGACATGAAGAGAGTTAGAGGCACTGTGTGAGGTCAACAGCTTCAGGGCCCCCATAGAGCAAACCAGAAGCCACACATAGTGATTGGTCACAGAGGAAAACAGGTAGATTTCAAAGATGGAAGGCCAGGGGCTTTATGGCCAACCATGGGATGGTTCCCCATCTTACCCTGGGACCACAATGAACAACCTCTCTGTCTTGGAAGACAAACAGCAGGACTTTGCGAATGCACACTGGGGTCAAGCTGATGTGGTGAGGGTTCTTCCAATGGTCACAGAGACACCAACTGAAACCTGATCTTCCTCTTCAGCATCTCTAGACCTGGTTACCAGCCTAAGACCCAAGATCCCTCAGAGAAGAGCTCATTGTGATGAAACCAATCATTGTGTATCAAAGAAGCCCACAAAACCTTGGGACTCAGCTCACGGGAAGTCTTTCATCTCTAGAATTAAGAGGTTGCAATGGGAAGAAAAATAACAATACAACCCATGCCATATTTTTCCTGCTGCGCAGCAGTAAACAAACTTCTGTGGTAAGGGCCTGAGTGTAAAAGGGAGCTATAGTTTGTGATTCAGGTATATTTGAAAAATAGCATTGATGCTACTTCCCTCAACAGGCCACCCCTCACCCTCCCTTCCCCTCTACAATAACCAGTACATGGCTCTTTCATTTTATCCAAGCCAAAGAATTATGGTCACCTATTCATGTATCAATCTTTCTCATTGACTAGACTACAACATTTTTGAGGACAAAAATACTATCTGTCAATCAATTAACCAGATTAGGTGCTAATAGTTCAATCCTATTAGCACCTAATCTATTGCCTGATCCACAACAGGCATTAATTTTTTTGAATAAGTGAAGGGAGAGGCTGGTCGTGGTAGCTCGCACCTGTAATGCCAGCACTTTGGGAGGCTGAGGCAGGAGGATCACTTGAGGTCAGGAGTTCAAGACCAGCCTGGCCAACATAATGAAACCCCATCTCTACTAAAAATACAAAAATTAGACAAGTGTGGTGGTGGGCTCCTGTAATCCCAGCTAGTCGGGATGCTGAGGCAGGAGAATCAATTTAACCTAGGGGATGGAGCTTGCAGTGAGCTGAGATGGTGCCTGGGCAACAGACCGAGACTCTGTCTGGAAAACAAAATAATAATAAGGGAGAGAATTTCATGCAGGAGTGAACCATGCAAGAAGCAGCATGCTGTGAACAAACAGAGTTGGCAAAGAGTATGCCCTGGTGGGTGAATAACAGTATTGTCGGTTTAGAGGACCCAAGCAGGCAAAGAGAAGAAATGAATGTTGGAAAAGCAGGTTGGAGCTAGACTGTAGAGAATTTTGAATGGCTAACAAATTTGTACTTTGTTTTTGGAGGCACTACAGAGGCACTGAAGATTTTTTAAGCAGAAACATGCTGAAAATTGGGAAGATGGATATGGCATAATTGTGTGAAATAGACTGGAGAGAAGACAGAGTAATTAGGAAAGTTGTATGATCTTTCAGGCATCAGGTGATGAGGGCTGTCTCTCAGCTGGGATAAGAGAAACAACAAACCAATGAGATCTGCTTGCAGGAGGTTGATTAGGGAGTGAGTTACATGGGAAACAACATTGAGATGCAGTTGTAATAGAAGCCTCAGATGTACCCAAAGAGGGTTGGAGATGGGAAGCCCCTCAGAGGCCAAAACGAGGCAAGGGGCCCAAGCCTTTGTGTCCTCAGTGGAGCACCACTCCTGGAAAGGACACAGCTTTCAATATTCTGAACAGCTGGGGAGAGAGAGTGCCAGGGTCCTGGAGGTGGGGTATCCATTACAGCACAAATTAAAAGGATTTAAGATTAACACAAAACAATTGGAAGGTTGTTTTAACTGGTTTCATACAAGTAAAGGGAAGACTCTGGCTTCACTCTACGTGACAGAATAAAGAAGAGTGTGTTGATTCAAGAAGGGATATGTTCTTTTTTTTTCTTTTTCTTTTTCTTTTTTTTTCCTTTTTTTGGGAGGGACTCTCTGTAGCCCAAGCTGAAGTGCAGTGGCGTGATCTCAGCTCATTGCAACCTCTACCTCCCTCGCTGAAGTGATTCCTATGCCTTAGCCTCCCGAGTAGCTGAGACTACAGGCGCCCGCCAGCATGCCTGGCTAATTTTTTGTATTTTAGTAGATATGAGGTTTCACCATGTTGCTTAGGGTGGTCTCAAACTCCTGAGCTCAGGCGATCTGCCTAGCTCGGCCTCCCAAAGTGCTGAAATTACAGGCATGAGCCATCACACCCGGCCAAGAAGGGATATGTTCTAATTGAATTTTGTAATATCAGACTTCAGGACTCAAGAATCTTTTCCATAATTCCTGTTTCTCCCAGCTCCAGAAAGCATAACATTTTGATATTTTATTTTTTGAGACAGAGTCTTGCTCTGTTGCCCAGGCTGGAGTGCAGCAGCATGATCGCAGCTCACTGCAGCCTCTGCCTCCCGAATTCAAGTGATTCTCCTAACTGTCTCCCGAGTAGCTGGGATTACAGATGTGTGCCACCATGCCTGGCTAATTTTTCTATTTTTAGTTGAGATGGGGTTTCACAATGTTGGACAGGCTAGTCTCAAACCACTGACAATATCAAGTGATCTGCTGGCCTCTGCCTCCCTAAGTGCTGGGATTACAGTTGTGAGCCACTGTGCCTGCCCTGGTTTTCTTTTTATTTATTTATTTATTATTTATTTTGAGATGGAATTTCTCTCTTGTCACCCAGGCTGGAGTGCAATGATGCAATCTCAGCTCACTGCAACCTCTGCCTCCCGAGTTCAAGTGATTCTCCTACCTCAAGCTTCCCAAATAGCTGGGACTATAGGTGCCCACCAACATACCCAGCTAATTTTTGTATTTTTAGCAGAGACAAGGTTTTGCCATGCTGGCCAGCGTGGTCTTGAACTCCTGACCTCAGGTGATCCACCTGCTTTGGCCTCCCAAAGTGCTGGGATTATAGGCATAAGCCACCATGCCCAGCCAAACAGATTAGCAATAAAACCCCATATTGCTGACCTGTTTCCTGCCCACTCTGAGCCCTCCAGGGCATTCCCTCCCTTGTACCATTTTGTTTGTTTTCGTCTCCTTTCTGCATTTATTTCCCTCCCCAACTTATTTATTTATTTATTTTTGAGACCAAGTCTCACTCTGTTGCCCAGGCTAGAGTGCAGTGGTGTGATCTCAGCTCACTATAACCTCCGCCTCCTGGGTTTAAGTGATTCTCATGCTTCAGCCTCCCAAGCAGCTGGGACTACAGGCGTGAGCCAGCACGCCTGGCTAATTTTTATATTTTTAGTAAAAACGGGGTTTTACCATGTTGGCCAGGCTGGTCTCGAACTCCTGGCCTCAGGTGATCCACCTGTCTCAGCCTCCCAAAGTGCTTCCAAAGTGAGCCACCACACCCAGCCCCCAACCAATTTAGATTCCATGTTTCATTATATGGTTTGTTTCATTGCTAATCTCCTAAATTCCTTTTTCATTTGTTCTTTCTCTCACTGCCTGACACCTAAAACCCTGGATAAATCCAAGTCTCCACTTTCTCCATGCCTGCCCTCAGGGATTAAGTGACCAATGAAGAAAACTACACAATTGGGCAAATTCAGGACCACCAATTTCACGGCCCCTTCTGCACTGTCTGCCGCACTGTGTTTGCCTTGTCCACTTGCCCTCCAACACTCAACAACATTACTTCAAACCTCTTTTCCCTGTACTCAAGGCGCCAATTTCCTTACTTCCCCCCTTAGTCTCAGCAAATAACCTCTCCTTCATAAAAAACGAAGTTAACGTGTTCACATAAAATCTTCCTCAAAGTATTGTTTTGGAATTTATAAACTTATTTATATCTGAAGTTTTTTTAAATAAACTTATTTATATCTGAAATTATTTTTTTTGGCCAGGTGTGGTGACTCATGCTGGTAATCTCAGCTCTTTGGGAGGCAGAAGTGGTGGATTGCTTGAGCTCAGGAGTTTGAGACCAGCCTAGGCAATATGGTGAGACCCCGACTCTATTAAAAATACAAAACAAAACGACAACAACAACAAAAAAATACATAAATAAGTTATTTTTTCTTTCCTCTGTCTGTTAAAATGGGAAGGGTATCTCTTCTATCCACCTGTGTTCTGGATCTCATCCCAGATTGTTTAGATGGTGGTAATGACAAGAAGCAAGATCCAACTTCCAGGAGTCTAACTAGTGAGGACAGTTATTATCTCACAAAACAAGATTTATGGAGACTGAGTAGTCCCAGGATTGGTTCAGGATTTCTATGAGGTCATCATAGACACAAGTGCTCTCTATATTCCATTCTGCCATTCTTAGAGCATAAGCAATGTCTTTCTCATGGCCACAAGATGGCTGCAGCAGTACCAGGCATCATTTGCATATAACCACATCCAGCAAAAGAAGATTGTGCCTTCTTTTTTTCCTTTTTCTTTATTTGAGACAAGGTCTCACTCTGTTGCTCATGCTGGAGTGCCATAGTGTGAACATGGCTCATTGCAACTTCAACCTTCTGGACTTAAGCAATCCTCTCACCTCAGCCTCCCGAGTAGCTGGGACTACAGGCACACATCACCATACCTGGCTAATCTTTTATTTTTTTTTATAGAGACAGTATCACTATGTTGCTCAGGCCGATCTCAAACTCCTGGCCTCAAGCGATCCTTCCATCTCAGCCTCCCAATGTGTTGGGATTATGGGCATGAACCACTTTGCCCAATCTGTGCTTTCTTCTATGTGTCTTTTATTAGGAAAAGTTTTCCTAGAAGCAGCCCCTCCCACCCCACTTCAAGGAGAGGTTGAAAAGCCAGTATCTGGCAGGTTGCTTTTTTTGTTTGTTTTTTGTTTTTTTGAGACAGGGTCTTGCTTTGTCACCCAGGCTCAAATGCAGTGGCGAGATCTCAGCTCACTGGAACTTTCACCTCCTGGGTTCAAGCAATTCTCATGCCTCAGCCTCCCAGGTAGCTAGGATTATAGGTGTGCGCCACCATGCCTGGCTAATTTTTGTATTTTTAGTAGAGATGGGGTTTCACCATGTTGGTCAGGCTGGTCTCGAACTCCTGACCTGAAGTGATTCATCCACCTCAGCCTCCCAAAGTGTTGGGATTACAGGCATGAGCTACTGCACTCTGTCCAGTATCTGGTAGTTTTGCCTCTCAGTAGAAAGCGAACTATGTCAGGAAGGGATAATAGAAGGCATGGTAGAAGAATGACTGCTGGGTCGGCCATCAGCAGAATGTGCTGTATACCCCACTTTCCCTCCCATCTCCATAGGGGCCCTCGGTTTTCTCATTCGTTCAGTCTAAGACCAGCTCCTTTCCAACAGCATTTAATTTTGTGCAAATCTCACCTGTCTTTAAAAAGGCTGTCTTTCCCAGTCCCAATTCCTGTCCAGCTAATGTTCCTTTCTTCTTCCTCGCCTTCACACTCACTGATTCTTTACGTCCTCTCACTTTTCACCCTCTGCTTCTGCATATAGGAACCCATGAGAGTTGCTCTTGCTATGCTTAAAATGACCTCTGTGTTAATAAAAACAATGGACATTTTTAAGTCTCTCATCTTAATTGACCCAACAGCAGTATTCTACACCACTGCTTCTCACTCCTTAGTCAAAACTCTCTTGACCCTTGGCTTCTTTGATATCACACACTCTCCCATCTTCTTCCACCACTCTACACTCTGCCTTTCCTGCTGAATCTCTTTTACTAGTTTATACTTATTTTATTTTATTTGAGATGGAGTCTCACTCTGTTGTTCAGGCTGGAGTGCAATGGCATGATCTCAGCTCACTGCAACCTCCCATCTCTGAATTCAAGCAATTTCCTGCCTCAGCCTCCCGTAGCTGAGATTACCCAAAATCTCTCTCTCGATTCTACATATATATATATATTTTTTGAGACAGGGTCTTGCTCTGTCACCCAAGCTGGAGTGCACTGGTATAGTCATAGCTCATTACAGCCTCAAACTCCTGGGTTCAAGCGATCCTCCTGCCTTGGCCTCCCAAAGTGCTTGGATTACAGGCCTGAGCTACTATACTTGGCCACAAAATCCCTTCTTGAGTCCTTCTTCCTCAACCTCCACATGTAATCAACAAAATATATTGGATCTGTCTCCAAAATATCAAAAATATCCACTTCTCCATCTCCCTTATGTTAATACATGAATAAGTGACTCTTACCTGTTCTTTTCACATTCAGCCATTCCACTTCAAATCCAATCTATTCAATTACTATGCTACAACTTAAAAACAGAAGTCTTGGCCAGGTGGGTGGCTCACACCTATAATCCTGGCACTTTGTAAGGCTGAGGCGGGTGAATCACAAGGTCAGGAGATTGAGACCAGTCTGGCCAACATGGCGAAACACTGTCTCTATGGAAAATACAAAAATTAGCTGCGCGTGGTGGCGTGTGCCTGTAATCCCAGCTACTTGGGAGGCTGAGGCAGGAAACATTGCTTGATCCACGGAATCGGAAGTTGCAGTGGGCCGCCATTGCATCACTGCACTCCAGCCCGGCCCATGAAGGACTTTTCTGAATCCATTAGTCCATGTTTGGTCCCATCCTCATACACTTCAGTAGCACTCTGACTTTACCTTCTGTGACATTCATCCTCACTCACAATCATTTATTCAATGTCTACCTTCCTGACTAGACTGCACAGTCACAAAGACAGGGCCTTTTTCTGACTGCCTCACCTCTTTATCAGTGCCAGGCACTATGCCTAGCTCATAATAAATGAGTGATAAACATTTGGCAAATGAACATAAAACTATGAAGGATTCTTATTTAATTCTAAAATTAGAAATAATTAAAGACATAGCTCTATTGGAATAATTTCTAGATTGATCGAATTTCAAGAAGTCTATTAAAGTTTATGTTAAAGGTCAATTTTAATTTTTCCTGAGGACTGCTGTCCTATAGAAGCAAGTGTCCCTAATCAGCACTATGACTCAGTGTATAATAACACTATATATGAAAGGCCTGATGGGGGGAAAAAAAGTACAAAAATCAGAGTGCAAATAATTAGCTACATTTAGGGAAAATATCTGTAGGAAAGGTGGTATTTTCAGATGCATCACTTCCTTTATCTTGCAAAGATTGTCAGATAGTTGTACTGCTGGAAGATAAATTTAATTGTTCTAGAATTTAACATAATAGTATATGCAACTTTAAATAAACCCTGCAAGCCTTTAGCTAATGGTTATTACAGACCATGTTATTTCATGAAAGTATTAAATATGGATCAGTTTTCATTTAATGGCAGCCAACCACAAAGCACCACGTCTTGATTATAGGACATTCTCCCAGAAAATCAGAAATCACTTTTTCTAGTATCTTTTGTATTACCATAGAAAGAAAGTAGCTGGAAAATAAAAAATCTATTCTCTGCTTTTGTGTTACTTTAAAAAGTAGCTGTGGCAATAGCATAACGCGTTTCGAAGTGTCTAGGAATTGCCAGTGTCTAAGAAATTGCTGAAGGCCTGCATTCTACCAATTCTTCCGCTTAGGCACATGAACTACAGGTTATCACAGAAGGTGACTTGAGGTTTTTATCCTGTTCTTCTACAAGGTTGGGCTAAGTTCAGTAGAAATCAAAGACTTGGAGTTAATCCCTACAAAGCCCATTTAGTTCCATGTGTGGACGATTTCCTCCACACTTACAGTCTCAACGAGGCCGAGAATAGCTTATGCCAGTCAGAGTGACACTTCCCGTCCTCCCTCTCCCCTTTACAGAATGTGTAGTGGCCCTCACTACTGCCACCCTTTAGCCGTGCCTCAGAACCCACAGTTACATTTTCCACACTGTGGAGGCGAGTAAGCCAAATAGGACTACAATTCCCGTCATGCCTCACTGCAAGCGCCGCCGACGTGCCGTAGCAGTTAGTCATCCTTCCCGTCGCCTCCCTCCACTTCCTGGACTGCGCGGCTGGAGGCCTCGCGGGCGCGCGCACGCACCACCGACTCGCCAACGAGAGAAGGCATTGGGGCACCAACAGCGACGGGTTGCGTCCTGTGACGTGGGTTGTTCTGGCACGCGCTAACGCGCGTCTCCGGGTGCCGCGGACGGGCGTGCGCCCTTGTGCAGAGCGGAGGTGGGGGCCGAAACAGCAGAGGCTGCCGGGGCCGCAGAACTCGACGAAGACGGAGGGCGGAGCCGGCTCCGGGACCGCAGCGACTACAGACCGAGCTAGCGCCTGGGCCCAAAGGGAGCGATGCTGTGGTTCCAGGGCGCCATTCCGGCCGCCATCGCGACGGCTAAAAGAAGCGGCGCGGTCTTCGTGGTGTTCGTGGCAGGTGAAGAAGGCAGGGGCTAGAGAGGCGGCCAGGACACCCCTCCGGCCTACCTTCATCCTCTAGTATACCTCAGCCGCCGGCCCGCCCTCCTCGAGACGCGGGCGGCTCTCGGCTCGCACTGCTGCTCATACTACCCCGCTCCCCAGGGACGGCTGCGACTCCGCCGCCAGATCCCCCACGGGCCATGCAGACCCTCCGCGCCCTGTTCCTTCAGGCCCCGGGCGCCCCCAGCTTTTCCTCCTAGCCCGAGAGGCCCGGGCTGTCGGCCCGTGACTGTTAAGTGCCTTGCCCGGTCCGTTTGTAATACAGCGGGCCTGGCCCCACCGCTGACTCTCCCGGCACCCGGGCTTGAGGCATGGTCTGGCCCTGATCCCCAAAGCGCCCGGAGCCCCGCCGAAATCTCCCGCCTCGGGGCGAGGGACGCGGCCAGCAGGCCCCAGCCGCCCAGCGCCGCTCGTCGCCCCGAGCCTCTCTCCCAGGCAGCCAGACCCCCGCGACCCCTCCCTAACGCACCTCTCTCTACCCGAGGACCCTCTTTGGGATGCTTGAATGTCCGTTTCGTTACTACTGTTTAGGTGGAGGTAGGAACAGGCCATTAGGCAAGCAGTTGGGTTGTAATTAGTTGTGGACTGTCGGGAAGAAAGCTGTGTCATCGATAAGCAACAAAGAAAAACCACCTGATGTTCACGGTTACTGATGGTAGTACGTTCCTGAAACGTAAACTTTATTGCTTTATAGAGGTTTAATTTTTTTAAATGGCAGTATTGGTAGGAGATCTAGTGTGAAATAATGTTACAAGTTTTTTTCTCTTTTTTTAAATCCATTAGTTTCAAAGAAACAGACGTTCAGTCCTTGGTTTCTTCCCTTTGTTGTTTTCCTGTGCTAAAATCTACACGATTTGGAGAACGTCTGTTAACTCATTTGCTCTCTATTGCTCTGGGCTATTTTGATCCGTATTCTCCTGTTTTATTACTGAAATCTTGTAGATTTTCAGTAAACTCCCTGACTCTACGCTTCTGCTCATTCTCATCACATGGACCAAGTCAGTGTTTGTGGCTATTGTTAATTTGAGGTGTATTTCTTCAACTATTTTTGTTTAATGACGGTTTATTTATAATTCACTCACGTCTTTTAATAGCTCTATAACTTTATGCACTGCAGTGAAGAACGAATTATTGAAATGTGAATGTCATTTAGCATTAAATTTGGAATTTATAATTGTTATGCTAAATTTTTAGCTCAGTGCTGTTTATTAGAAGAGCTTGAATAGTTTAGATTCTGTTACGCTGTCTGGGGGTTATATTATACTTTACATAAATTAATTCTGTAATCCTGTAAGAAAATTTGAAAATGAAAAGTAAATGACACTATGCTTATTCCATACAGTAGTAGGTTTTTGACGTTTTAAATTGTTTTTCTCCTGAAATCTCAGTTGATCTTTGCAGTAAATAGAACAGGTTTAATTATCCCCATTTTATAGATTAGGAACTTAGGTCAACAGTCATAAAGTGACTTGCACTAGGGTCACTAAAAGGATTTACATGTTGTCTTAACAGTCAGATTTTTAGTAGCTTCAAAAAACTGTCTTGCTTTTTTGTTTCTTAAGGAAAAAAACTGAACAGTTGTAAATTGGTGATTTAAATGGGTATAGAAATCAGAAATCTAGGATTATGGTAGTCATGTTTTTGAACAAATGTCCAAACATTCCTAGAAGGCACTCTTGAGGTAATCAGTTAATTTGAAAAAAGAAATGAGAGATTTTATTAACAAATACTAATATTTAGAAACTAATACAAATTATTGGAATAGTTAAAGTGACAGGTCTTGCTTTTGGGGGCTTTGTGTGTATGTATACTTTCTTAAGTTTTTACTGGTGAGTATGTATTAAATGTATTTAGACTATAATGACTCTTGAATGTTTGCAGGAAGACAGAAATCTCATAAAGGGGTCTTTCTGTCCCTTGACCTGTTCCAGAATACAGTTAGCTTTTTTAGAGTTCTAGCCAGTTAATCCCCAAGACTAAGTAGGATTAGCGTCACTCTAGGAATATGTAGATACTGGACTCATGAAACTGAAACACTTACAGATTGCTTAGAGCTTTCTTTATAACTTTGAAGCCAGAACTCGTGATTTTCTTAGGTCTGAGACCTCAGTGATACCAACTGAATGGAAAATTTGAAAAATATCTTTATAGCTGGAAGAAGTGATCCCAAGAGTACACTTCAGTTCATAGAACTATTCAAGTGAGATTTGTTTTAGGCAAGTTGTCTTTAGTGACATTTTGATGGGTGAATTAAAGAAGAATGTAGAGTTGATGTTTGGAGACTGGAGAGATTACTACTACTTCAGCCAGCAACATGATTTTCAAAGTATTGTGGCTGTGTAAATTGAAAAAAGTGAAACAAAACGATTTTCATTTAATATTTGGGAAGGTGGAATACTCTGACAAGGAGACTGAAGTAAAAGTATCTGTTCACTGGTTCGTGTTGCTAGATAGGTAGGCTAAATTTTGTTAATGATAGACGCCATTTACGGGCTTTTTTGGTGAATGTAGACCACAGAGCGTTTAGGTTTTGAGCAGTTTTTTTTTTAAACATCAGAAAGACGGGCTGTATGAGGGTCTGCAACTCTTTGCTTCTGAGTTTGTGTTGCTCTCTGTAAGTGCCTTCGCTTAGGATACTGCTGATACAAAGGATACAGTGTTTTCTCCTAAAATCTTAGGCCCACCTATCTCCATAGTTGATAATTTGATTAAAAATAAGAAAGGAAAGATATGAGAGTTAGCAATTAATAACCCCACTCAGTAGTATTAAGAAAGTTGTCCTTGAGCACTGAGTATTCAGCTTTCCACCACTGCTAGTCAAGCAGCTGCCGCCAGCACTAGGCTGAATCTAGGACAGACACTGCCAGTGGGGTTGAGACATTTGGGACCCTAATCATATGGTACAGTATAGGTGAGGGAGTAACATATCAGCCTCACAAGAAGCAAGATTTATACTTTCAACTACCTACATGATATCCCTGTTTAGATCTCCCAGGATTTTCAAGCCTAAAAGTGTATGTACTGCCTAAACCTGGGTTTCTCTCCCCAGTGTTCTGCATCTAAGTGGCTCTACCATACATCTGTTTGGATAAACCGTAACTGTGTGAGTCATCTTTGACTCTTAACTCATCAATCTCATCTTGAGCTCCGGATTGTTCACAACATTCCCAGTCACAGGCCTTTCCCTAGACACGTGTTCCTTCTGCGTGGTGAGCTCTTTCATCCTTTAGATTTTAGCTTAACTATCACCTCAGAGAGAGCTTCTCTAACCGTTATAAAGAGGGCTCTTATTATTTTCTCTCATAGTTTTCTTTTTCTTAGCATTTATTACTGTAATTATTTATAGTGTCTGTTTAAAAATTTTGTATACCATTAGATTTTAAGCTGTTTGAAGGCAGACAATTTGGTTTATATTTAGTATACAGTTCAATGTCTAGCACAAAATAAATGTGCAGTAAAATAGTGAACATATAAAAGAATGAATGGAAAGGATTTCTGACTCTTCACAGACTTCTCTGAGAATTGTTTGTAGTTAGAATGTTCCCATATGGTTATTTTTCTTTGATCGGTGAGTCATTTATTTGGAATATTATATCTGTCCTCATCTGATGGTTTCTGAAGTTGCATTTAGAATGATCTCACTTGCAAATGGTAACTTCTCATTATTTTGCATCTACAACCACTGGGAGTCTGCTAATGGAGTATTCTTAATGGAGCATTTGGTCTGTGGATGCATTCTAGTCCTGTTTACCTTCCCATGGCCAAATTTCTTTAACTCCTATTTCTGGTATTCCTGGATCTCATCTCACAAAATATATTCAAATATACAGCATTA
>CAUYLG010072574.1:0-212492 GCA_963573385.1 Cacajao melanocephalus | reverse complement strand
CCCCCCCCCCCCCCCCCCCCCCCCCCCCCCCCCCCCCCCCCCCCCCCCCCCCCCCCCCCCCCCCCCCCCGCCCCCCCCGGGCCGGGAAGGGGAGCCAAGGGAAGGTGAGGGAGAATGCAGAGGAAGGGGAGCTGAGGGAAGGTGGTGGGAGGACTGCAGAGGGGCCTGCAGGCTGGACGTGGGTGTGGAGCTGGGGTCCAGCCTGGCCTTCCCCTGGGCTCCCGGTGGCTCAGGCCCCGCCTGTGGCCTCAGGGGGAGCTTGGCTCCACCTGCAGAGGCGCACCAGGCAGACCTCTGTGGGCGAGACGGACACTGGGCCTCTTCCTACGGGGCGGCTGGAGGAGTCCCCAGCAAATGGGGGTGGGGGTCGGGGCGGAGGCCTGGTTCAGCCTGGTTCTGTCTCAGGTTGGGGGACAGGGCTGGAGCCAGGTGGGCCAGCTTGCACAGACCCCCACAGGGCACACAGATGGTCCCACCCCAGCAGTGGAGGGGGCCGTTTCTTCTGGGGATGGTCTGGAACTGCAGTTCCTCCACCCAGGCCAGGGCAGGTAGGAGCTAGGGGTGGAGAGTTCTTTCTTCACAGTACGGAAAAGAAGGTGGAAGGGGGCACAAGTTAGGTAAGTGGGGGCCTCTGGCCAGAAAACCAGGCCAGAGCCAGGTGCCAGGAGGCCCTGGGTTTGAGAGGGGTGGCTAAGCCCCGCCTGCGGGTCTCCATGGCGCTGAGGGGCCCTGTGGGGAGAGCTGGTGGGGGAGGAGGGCCCTGCTGCTGCTGGTGGTTGGGGGGAGGCGGTTTCAGATGTGGGGAGGGTCTGAGGAGGGGTCTGAACCCTCCGTGTCCTCTACTGGTCCCAGACCAGGGGTTGTGTCCCTGGGGGTGGGGACCGCCCCTGCCCCTGTGTGTTTTTGTCAGGTCACACTGGGAGCTGCTGGCCCGGGCCTACCCCCCTTCTGAGTCCTGGACGTGCCTTGAGGCTCGGGAGGGGCTGAGTGGGGGGAGATGGGGCCTGGATTCTGGGAGGGAGGGTCTCACCCCAGCCCCTCGGGTCCCTACGCGCCCTTAGGACAGTTCTTCTCCCGGCAGCTCCTCCTCCAGGTCCCTGTCTTCCGGAGGCCCTGAGGCGCTGGGGTTGGGGGCACCCAGGGGAGGCCCGGGCTGCCTGTCTTCCTCTGCCTCTGCTGGCTCCTCCTTCACCTGCACCTGGTGGCTGAGGCAAAAGTATGGCATGGGCACCAGGGGGCTGTCCTCTGATCCCCTTGGCCCCCTGCCCCCCAAACTCACCCAGAACTCTGGGGACAGTAGAGTGCCCATAGGCCCCTCCCCAGGATCCCGTCAGCCCTGAGACTTCAAAGAAAAGCCAGTGCTGGGGCAGAAACTGCTCTGGGTTGGGGAGGAGAGAAAAGGGGAGCAAAGGGGAGATGAGCAAATGGAGGAAGGAGAAGAGAAGAGGAGCCGGGTGTGGCAGTTCACACCTGTAATCCCAGCACTTTGCGAGGCTAAGGCCAGTGGATCACTTGAGGTCAGGAGTTCGAGACAAGCCTGGCCAACATGGTGAAACCCTATCTCTACCAAAAATACAAAACTAGCCGGGTGTGGTGGCACCTGTAATCCCAGGTACGGGGTAGGGGAGGCGCTGAAGCAGGAGAATTGCTTGAACCTAGGAGGCAGAGGTTGCAGTGAGCCAAGATCTTACCATTGCACTTCAGCCTGGGCGACAGAGCAAGACTCTGCCTTAAGAAAAAGAGAGAGAGAGAGGACAGAGGAGTAGAAAAAGTAAAAAGGAAGGGGGAAAAGAGGGGGAAGAGGTGGGGAGAGAGAAGAGGGGTAGGAAGAATAGGCAGGTGGGAGAAGGGAGGGCTGAGAGGGCTGCTGAGGTGAAAGAAGAGAGAGGCCACTTGTCCTGGGGAGAGGCATGGTGGGGGTGGGATGGGGAACCCCACCCAGAGTGGGAATGAGGCCTCCTCCCTGACGCTTGAGGGGCGCTGGGGTGGGTGGGGGTCTGTGCTGTGTGCTCACCTGTACTGGGGTGGGGAGAGGCGAGGGGGGCTGCTGCTGCCGTTGCTGGACAGAGGCTCCAGGGGGGCACCCACGTCATCGTGGCTGAGGGGCAGGAGGCTGCTGGCGGAGCCAGGGTTCAGCATGCCAGGGCTGTTGAGGAGGGGGAAGCTGCTCTCGGCCAGGGCGGCCTGGAGGGCACAGGGCTGGGGTTTGTCAGTGGCTCCACAGGATGGGGCACACCCAGTCAAGTCTGTGCCTTTCCCACCCACTAGAGAGCCACCTGGGTGTCTGTCTGCTGGCCCCACGGGCAGATCTGTCTAGGCACTCCCAAGTCCCAACTCAGCCTTCGAATGAAGCACCCCTCCCATGGCTGGAACTCTGACCCCCACCTCCTACCTCTCAGCTTTCCTGGAACCTGGGCCTGGCTTATCTCTTCTCCCAGGGGACAGAGAACACTCAGACTGACAAACCAGGAAAGGGGATGCTATGGATGTCAGCCTCCCGGCTCTCTGCCTGCCTCATCTGAACCCAGCCTTGAAAGCAGAGGTGGAGGCTGATGCCGAGTTGGGGTGGGGCAGAGAGGTGGGGTCTTGGGGAGTTTGGGTCTTCGCCCTCCTTCCCTCCTCTGGTGAGTCCTCTGCAGGGGAGGGTGGGAGTCTCTTGTATGAGGAAGCAAGGGGGTGGGAGGTAGAGGTGAGTGGGTGGGCTCTGGGCCGGTCACCTGGTAGCTGGCATTAAGTGCTCCATAGCTGAGGCCCGAGATCATGTTCTTCACCAGGGTGGGGCTCCTGGAGGACAGAGAAGGCCGTCTTTGGCTCACTCATTCTCTTAACTCTTCATTCGCATCCTTTACCCACACTAAGTAAGGGCCTGTGCTGGGGCAGGCACTGGCGCATTCCTTATCCCCAGAGGCCAGAGCAGATCAGCCACCGTCTCTCAGCCGTGGGTGGGCTTGGTCTGATTCGGTCCTCACACGGACCTGGCCCTGCAGGAGCAGCCCCTTCACAGTTGGACACAAGGAGCTTGGTTCGGGGACCTCCAGGTCTCGGAGCTGGGAAGTGGGAACTGGCATCCATCCCCGCAACGTCTGCCTTCACAGCATGCCACCCTCCACCACCCCCATTTTCTCTCTCCGGTCTGGATTTTCCAATGTTTGGCAAGACCTGATCTACAGCCTTGGCAGTCCCACATCTGCTCTGCCCACACTGTCTCGTCATCCTGGATTCTGGGACATGTCAGACTTGTACTCAGTCTGTCCCCACATGCTCCATTCAAAAGGCTTCTCTGCACTGGAAGGTGTTTGGGAGTTGGGACAGGAAAAGCAGTGGCTCGGTGCTGTCCCTCTTCCACAGTGATGACGCTATCAGAGAGCTCTCACGGAGCTTAAGGAAACGGCCAAGGGTCCCCAAACTGGTGAGAAGCAGAGGTGCAAGTGCAGCCAGGCCTTCTGACGGAACATGGTAACGAGACGTGCCACCACCCGGTGGTGGCCTGGGGACTGGCCCCTGGGGCATTCACCTGGGGATGGCTTCCCTCCATCTTCCAGGCTTACACACTGCCTGGGGTGCAGAGGCTCCTGCCTGGAGAGCAGGCATCTCTGAGGGGAGCAGACACCCCATACCCAAGAGACATCCATCTAACTTGCTCTGCCCTCCTTACCCAGGGGCTCTGGCCCAAGGGGCACAGCAGGTGGGTGGCGGGGGTGGGGGTGTTTGGGGCGGGGAGAAGGTCACGGCTGCTACATGGAAGCCAAAAGGGATTCTGACCCTGTTTCTGTTTAAACTGTCAGGTGGAAGCTGGGCATGGTGGCTCATGCCTGTAATCCCAGCACTTTGAAAGGCTGATGCAGGCAGATCACCTGAGGTCAGGAGTTCAAGATCAGCCTGGTCAACACGGTGAAACCCCATCTCTACCAAAATTCACAAAAATTAGCTGGCCGTGGTGGTGCGTACCTGTAATTCCAGCTTCTCAGGAGGCTGAAGGCAGGAGAATCGCTTGAAGCCATAAGGTGGAGGCTGCAGGGAGCCAGGATCACACCACTGCACTCCAGCCTTGGCAACAGAGCAGGACTCCCTCTCAAAAAAAAAATAATAGGCCAGGCATGGTGGCACACACCTGTAATCCCAACATTTTGGGAGGCCAAGGCGGGTGGATCATCTGAGGTCAGGAGTTCGAGACCAGCCTGACTAGCATGGTGGAATGCCGTCTCTACCAAATACAAAAAAAATTACCCAGGCATGGTGGCAGGCACCTGTAATCCCAGCTACTTGAGAAGCTGAGGCAGGAGAATCGCTTGAAGCCAGGAAGTGAAGGTTGCAGTAAGCCTAGATCACACCACTGCACTTCAGCCTGGGCAACAAGAGCGAAATTCCATCTCAAAAGAAAACCAATAAAATTAAAAATAAATAAATAAATAAATAAATAAAATGCCAGGTGGAGAAGCCAAGCACAAAAGACCAGGAGGTCAGAGACCTGGTCCTGAAACCAGCTCTGCCACAAATCTGCTCTGGGGCCTCCTGCCAGCCCCTGGCCCTCACTGGCCCTCCTCTGCCATAAGATAAATTGGTGGAGTCCCCGGGACCTCAGAGGTATACTCATTCTGATGAACTGAGGAAGCAGGTACCCTGGGGGTGGCAGTCCCTCACCCAGGGCCCACTGGCCAGCATCTGCATGTGTGCCAGCTCTGGCCTGGGCTACTTGGGGCCTCTGTCTCTCTCGGCTACCAGGCCTCCCGCTTGACCCCTTCCCACAGCCATAGTAAGGCCAGAACAAGACATAAATGTCTGCTTTCTGATGATCCATCACTTCCAGATTCCAGCCACCGCCCCCCACCGCCCCGACCACTAGTCTCCTCTGCTCCTTTCTCCCCACATCCCTTCCCCCAGGCAGGAAGGATCTGGTGCACATGGGTACCCTGGAGAGGCAGTGGGTGGGGGTGAGCTGGCTCCTGCCCCTCCCCCCTGGGCAGGTACACCCCACCCAGCTCTGGAGCCACATACCCTGTCATCTTTGGCGGTCTCCGCTTCTGATATTCCCGCTCGTCCACAGTCCACACGGCACCCTTGACGTTTTCCACACGGACAAAGCACTTGTGCAGGCTGAGGTTGTGGCGCACGGCATTCTGTGGGTGCAGGGAGGAGGAGCTCAGAAGCAGCGCAAATGGGACAGTCCTTGTCCAGTCCCACATCCCAGGCAGCAGCAGCCCTCCTTCCCCAGCTAAGGGATGAGCAGGGGAGGGGGTGGGCTGGGAGGAGACACAGCCAAAGGGAAGGCAGGCCCCTACCCTTCCCATAGAGCCAGGGGCTCCCAGCCTCTTCACCGCAAATGACCCATTTTATTAGCTGCCTTCTCTTTCCCTGCCACATGGTGGAAAGTTCTGTCTACCAACTAAATGCTATCTAGTTAGTAATAATCTATTCCATCATCTTCATTAATCAAAGACACATGTAACTGTTATTCAGGGCTTTGGATCAGCAGCTGATCACATTCAGGCCCCAGGATCTCTGCGAGCCGGGGATGCTTTATCTCGGGTGCATGCAGAATTTCCACTAAGCTTTTAAAAGTTTGGGAAAGAGCTCAGGAACCCTCACTGCCTCGTCCACTGACCCACAGGAGTCTGAGCGCCGTGCTTTGAGCTGTGGCTCGGAACAGGCAGCTTGTGTTTTGAGAGCAGGAGGTATACAGTAGAGGCCTCATACATACTTGTTGAAATAAACAGGGAGAGAGGAGAGTGTGGGTTGACAGCTGAGAGGCAGAAAGAGGAGAGAAAGCGATAAGTCACCTTGTCTGTCCCACCTCCTCCTGGCGGGATAACTTCAAGAATTGAGGTCATCTAGTTTGTAGGACGCCTGGGTGATGGTGGGGGGGTGCTTGGCCCAATTCCCCCCCTCGCCGCCTTGGGAGCCCAGACTACAGCCCTAGTCCACCCCCGTGCGTCGTGTCCCTCAGTCGTGCCCCGCACCCTCTCGAAGCTCCCAGTCATCACCGCCCCTGCCTGCATCCCTGCCCCTGTTACCTGTCCTCCCTCAGCCTCCCCAGCCTCGTCCCCATCCTTGTCTCCTCTTTACATTTCTAAACGGGGAAGAAAGCGGGCAGGGCAGGCAGCCTGTGCCCCTGGAGATCCCCTCTCCCTCTCTCCCTTCCAACTCTTGCCACTTGCAACTGGCCCGATTTCATTACCAATTTTAATTTGCCTCTAATTAAATCCTGTGTATTTTTCCGACTCGCTTGCTAATCCACGAGGGAGGCGGGCGGCTGGAGTGGAATCTCTTGGAGCGATAATTACAAAGGGCCTAATCACGCCGGGGCTCCTGCCTTGGAATAAATTTGCCCGCATTACGGGGCTCCAATCCTCCGCTTTGCAAATGAGAATGACCCCAATTTCCGAGGATGGCCTCACCGGGGCTTTTTTCCCTCATTTCGAAGCCTGATTCGTGATGAGAGACTAATTCGTTACGCTGAAACATTAACGGCAATTTAAGGGGTCTGGCGGGGGCTGCGTAAACAAAAGGATGGGCCCACAACACGGGCCTTGGGAGGGGATGGACACAGGGAGGGCCAGCAAGGACCATCAGCTTGGCAGATGGCAGCTCTGTCCCTGGATGAACGGCAGCTGGCTGGGCCCACACTATGCCCGCTCCCAACCCTTCTGCCCTGGTCTGAGGTGGAAAGTACCGCAGGGTGGGAAGCAGCAAAGGTGAAGAAGGAAAAGAAGGAAGCACGCATAATTCAGGAGAGGAGCAGAGATGACCTGAGGGACTGATGAGTGGAAGGTAGAAGTGGAAGGGAAGCAGAGTTGAGTGTAGACAGGGCGTATTTCCCAAGTAACATGAATGAATTTGGCTGAAAAGAAACCAGAAGGTCAAAGTGGACCTCAAGCTGGATGGAGTCTGCTGTGCCATGAGGAAGACTCAGGCAGTGACCTCAGGCAGCAGAGGCAGCAGCAGAGCACTGCTAACTGGGAAAGTCACCCACTTAGTCGCTCAATTTCCCCAGCCCAGACGGCTTCTTACCTGGCCCTAGACTAGGTGAGGGGAGATGGGAGTGAAGAACTAGGAGGGAGACACACACCACAGAGATGTCAAAGGCTGGGCTATGCAAGGCCAGCAGGGTTAGAATATCAATATCAGAGGGTGGCTTCAGCAGGGTCGCTGAGTGGCTTAAGGAAGTCACCTAAACCAGCTCCTCCTAACCTCAAAAATAGAGAGAATTAGAAAGTTCCAGCAGGGTGGAGCAGGTAAGAGAGAAGGAAGGAAGAAAGGAAGGAATGTAGGTGGCTTAGCAGTACTTTGCCCTCAAAGAGGAGGCTGTCTGATGGAAAAAAGGCTCTATATTGCTACCCCTAAAAGCAAAGAATTTATATGCATTATTAAACATTAGGCAATAATTATAATGATTCCTTACGTTTGTATAGGACCCTATCATTTATAAAAACCTGGTATCTGAACTGACTTAGAGGTTGGAGACTGGACCAGGTGGTCCCAGGCAAGCCCTGCTGGCTCAGAAAGAGGGCAGGACTGTGGTTGGCAGAAAATGACATCACTCACAGCCAATTAGAGCAGTTGTCCCAGCCTCCCAGCTTCTCTCCCAGGGTTTGGGAATTGGGCATGGGGATATGAAAGTCATGATGCAGTCCCTCCTGCTGCAGTTAGCACACTCCCAGGGCAAAGGCAGGCAGGCACTGTGCAGACCCCACCAAGTCCTGGGCGCCGGTGGGGAGGCGGGGCTAAGTAACACTTGTTGAAACCTAGTGGGATTGGGGGAGGTAGCCCATTTAACTGCAGTTTCTTCACTGGCCAGCAGGGGGACTCAAGAGCCAAGGATGCAATTAAGGTTCTGAGATAGGGACTCTCTTCCCCGTGTCTAACCTTCCCTGAAGGGGCCAGTGCTCTCACCTCCTTCCCCCATCCCTCTACCAATTTAGATGCTGCCTTCCCACCTTGCTGCAAGTGCGCATGCACACACACACACACATACACACCCACCCACCCACCCATCTTGACTATAGAAAAATAAACGGCCTAGTGCCCCAGCATCTCTGTGTCCCATTTTTCTAGGGTCCCCCTCTTGCCTGCTTCTGGTCTCCTAGGAAAACTTATGGCTGAAGGTGTTGAAATGATTAATTGGATGGAAACAATTATCTTCCTGCCAGGGATGGCAGAGCAGGGGAGGGCTGTGAGTGCCGTCAGTGCCCCAGTGTGTGGTCCATGGCTCTTGGTCCATCTGTGTGTCTACACCTGCACCTCCCCAGCCCCACCGCAGGCTTCAGAACATGCACCTTAAGCCAAGGTATCCAGACCCTTAGGGTCTCTGAATTCGGCCCAGGCCGAATGTACCAAGCTTGGGCATTACCAATTCCTAGAAGCCCTACTTCATGGGGCTGGCGTCTTTGGGGCCCTTCACCCTAGAGAAGAGGATTGCTTCCCAGGAAGGAGGCAGCACCAGGCTGGAAGGAAGGGATCATAAAAAGGCGGTTCTGGAACAACCCACAGCTCCTGCTGCGGTGGGCGTGGGTGTGGGCATGCAGCCCTGGCTGGACTCTCAGGCGGCTGTTCCTACAGAACTAATGGTTTACCGAATTAATTGTTAGGCAGCCTTGGTCTCCATGGGATATGGAAGGTCCAAGGGTGACTGGGGCCCAGAAGGTGGAAGGGGCCTGCCTCACCTTCCAGGTGGCAGTGTTTCTGCGGAAATAGGCGAACATCCTGGTGAACCAGTTATAGATCTCATTCAAGGTCAGCTGCCTGTCAGGGGTTTCCAGGATGGCCTGCAAGCAAGAAACAAGCAAAGGGACCATCAGCCTGGGCCTCGAAGGGTCACAGCCCTGGGTTCCCACTGCCAGTATCTCTCCCTTCTGCCTGGCCCTGAGCTCAACTTGTGAGAAGACCTGCTCAGAAATGTGTGGGTAAGAAGATGGGTGGTGTGGCTGGTGAGTCCCCTGAAAGGGACAGGCTGCTTACAGCCTGGCCAAGGATAAAGGGGGCAGGAGCCTCCAAGGGCTATGTATTTGTACAAAGAGGATTGGAGCTGCTTCTGGAGAAGTACCCGGCCCTGCACCGAGGGTGACAGCAGTCAGTCCTGTCTTTCTTTCGAGAGATGTCCGCAGGGAGGAGGCTGTTTGAAGTCTAACCTGATTTTGGCAAAAGGCGCCCTAAGCACAGTGTGTGTGTGAGAGAATGTGTGCAAGGTGTGCATGCCTGTGTGGGGCATCAGGGAGGATGTATGTGTCCATGTATGTTCACGCTTGAGTGTGAATATTACATGAACACTGGTGACTTGAAGATCACGGGCTCAAGGGAGGAAAGAGGAAAGAGGCAGACAGAGCGACCCTGAGTCTATCATGGGGGGCGGTGTGTGCATGGAAATGAGTGCATGAATGCCACGGTGGGGGTCAGCAGGAAGAGCAGAGTGTGCACCCTCAGAGACACATGACCCTATGCAGTAGGCTGACGTAGCTCAGCCCGCAGGAGAGCCTGCACAGCAAGAGAGGGAAGACAGCGGTGTGAGAGGGAGCCGGAAGGCTACGCTGCTTGGCCCCAGGACCCTCCTGGAGACAGGGGTGTGGCGGGGGCTGGGAGAGGAGCCTTTGTGCCATTCCCAGCCCTGCTCACCTGGCGGATGAGGGAGGCGTAGGTGAAGGGGGGCCTGACGTCGGCATTCTTGTAGAACTCATGATTCTGGGCCAGCTCTGGGGAGACAGGCGGAGGATGAGGTAGCCAGACATGGGGCCCAGCTGGGAAAAACAGCCTCTCTCCGCAGCTGCCCTGCAGCTCCCAGCCCACCCTTACCTGAGGAGATGGGGGAGCAGAACTTGTCGCTGCTTCTCCGACGGGCTGGGCCCCCACCATGCAGTGAGGCAGAGCCCAGGCCAGGGGGCCGTAGGGGAGTGACAGGGGCTGCGGCCGAGGTCGGGGGGTGCACAAGACCATCTGGGAACGAGTCTGCTGCAGAGACGGTCACCTTGGAGAATGAGGAGGAGCCGGGGACCGGGTTCAGCTGTGAGCAATGGGGAGGGTACTGAGACCAGTGCCCAAGGGTGGGGGTCCTGAGGCTCCAGGGGCTGTGGAA
The DNA here is from genome assembly GCA_963573385.1 of Cacajao melanocephalus. Taxonomy (NCBI): domain Eukaryota; kingdom Metazoa; phylum Chordata; class Mammalia; order Primates; family Pitheciidae; genus Cacajao; species Cacajao melanocephalus. The sequence goes on along the minus strand of CAUYLG010072574.1, from coordinate 202,429 downwards.
GGCTCTGGGAGGCATGGAGTGGGGAGCGGCACTCACCGGCTGGCTGAAGGGCTTGGGCTCCGAAGGCCGCATGTGCAGGTGGGCCATCATGGCCTGCAGCCGCTCGCTCTCCTTGGCGAGCTGTGGAGGGTGGCAAAGCAGGAGGTGAGCGGGAGGCTGAACCCTGGAGGCAGTGACGTCCCACCCCTCCACTGCCAGGCCCTTCAGAAGACCGCTGGTTCCCACCCCCATTTGCCTCCTGGCCTCAGCATCCTAGCTCCCTCTGTCCCCTGCTCCAGAGAGGCCTCAGCAATGCTCTGCCCCTCAGGGGCTGCCAGCTCCACGAAGCCTCCCCTTTCTCCCCTGGACGGTGACCATTTAGGTCCTCCCAGAGTGTCCTGGCTGAGCTCATCCCTGTCTCTAACACGTTGTGGGGGCTTCTTCCTACCCATCCACAGAGGGCGGCCACCGTCCTTGTGCAGTGGCACTTGTGTGTGAGGGCCTCGAATACTGAATGCAGACGCAGGAATGGGTGAATGGCTGACACCCCATTCATAAACTCAATGGGTCTTTCATGACCACCCTCTCACAGCAGGGCACTCTGCTAGGTGCCAGAGGGAGGGGGGTAAGCACGGAGGAGCTGCCCTGAGTCGCCTCCTGGGAACCGTGTGCTACCGAGTGTCCCCTACCAAGTAAATGGGAGACTCCCTTGGGAGACCCAGGCTGCCTGGGTTCTAATCCCAGCTCTGCCGCTCACAGGCAAGTTACTTTAGCTGTGTGTGCCTATTTTCTTTATCTGGAAAATGGGGAGAATAATGGTACCCACCACATAAGGTTGTTGAGAGGATTCCTTGAGCTATATAAAGTATTTAGTACAGCACAAAGTTAAGTGCTCCATATGTTAGCAGTTAATATTATTTTTGATGTTGCTATGTAGCGTGAGTCTCTTCTGGACCTCCCAGCAGAGACGCCCCCAACCTTGGTTTACCCCTCAGAATCCAGCTGTCCTCACCTCACAACCATGGTCATTAGGACCTAGAAAGCATAAGACGGTGGCTTTGACCATAGGACCCTTCCATGAGACCCCCCAACAGAGCCCACCTAGCGAGTCAGTGCTGTGGGTGGGTAGGGGCTGGAGCCCGCCAGGTCCCTCCCCAGCATCCTCTGGGCCACACCTGGATCTCCAGCTGCTGCACCACCTGCATCTGTACCCGGCACTGGGCCGTGCTCCGGTCATCCAGGGCGTGCTCTGTGTTGAGGTGTCTTCAAGGGGAGGGGAGGAGGAGAGAAAGTTGGATCTGGTTTCCCTGCTGCCACCATCCTCCCATCCTATCCTCTAACCCCACCCGCAGCCTGGAAAGCAGACGGACTAAGAGATACAAAGAAGAGAAAGAGGTGGGAAAACGGGGCAATGGAGGAAGGTTTCTCCCTTCTAGTCAGCCTCCTTTGATGTCTTTGCTAAAATCCCAGCTACAGAGAGATCTAATTGCAAATGAACTAATTAAGTAAACCTCTGACGAAGCGTGAAAACAATTTGTTTGACCCTGATGCTGCAAGGGTCTGAGAGACAGCAGAGTTAATCAGTCAGTGACAGAGCCTGGCACGGCTGTGGCAGCTGGCCGCCTGCTGCCAGCCGCCTGTCCGCCTCCTGCCCTGCCTGTCCTGGGCCCTCAGCCTGTCACTCGCCATCACTCCCCAGGGCTGAGGCTGGAAGGGAGCTGGGGAGGGTGGGGGGTGGAGAAATGCTTATGTTTGTCCTCTCCTTCTCCTTCTCCCCCCACCTTGTGCTGGGGATGGGGTCGGGGGAATGCAGGCCTGGGAATATAGACAGGGTAGGGAGTGGGTGCTCAGCGAGTCTGTCAGGGGCAAAGAAAAAACTAGAACCCCCTGGAGTAAGGACAGTAGTACAGCTAGTGAGGAGGGCCCCCAGAAGGGGTAAGCTAGTGGGCAGGCTTGGGGGAGGGGCCCTATGGGGAAAGGCTGCCGGGGGAGTGGCTGGGGGTGACACCTACTTGATAAACTGGCCCAGGTCTTCACACAGGGTCTCACAGCCTGGCCACTTGCACTCTCCGTGTCCATACAGGGGGTGGGAGCCGGGGGCCTCCTCGTGGGAAGAGCTGGGAGGACAGCAGGGAGGTGGCGATCAGGGACCTTGAAGACCCCAGTGGCCCTGTGCTCAGCTGAGCTCCAACTCCCCTGCTGGTGACATTTCTGCCCCTAATACAGGTTTCCCAACGGCCAAGCACCATCTGTACACCCGTGAGAGGGAGTGAACCTCCAGTCCCTAGGCTCCACCCCTCCCTCCCAGTCCCCATCACAGGGCTAGCCCTCTGGGAGCAAGGTCTAGCCCCAGGCAGGGCTTTGGTGCCCCTCCCAGCCTGGGCCTCTGTACCTGTCTCTCCGAGATGTGAGCACAGTGGGCTGTCCATTGGGCAGGGTATGGTGGGAGAGGGGGGGTGAGACCTTGGAGGGGGCGGCGAACGAGGTAGCAGTGGCGGCCGTGCCAGTGAGGTCCAGCCCCTCCTGCTTGACGCTGTCCTCAGCAGGCTGCCCGGGGGCACCCTCGCCCTTCCACAGCTGGGGCAGGTCTGTTGGGCAGACAGCTGCTGTGGGAGAGACAGGGGAGGCTGGCAGGGCCCCACGAACACTCGGCTTTCTACCTGGCCCTGAAAGCAGGGGCTGCCAGCTCTCGGGTACAGGCAGGGCTGTGGGGTTGGGGCTGGGAGGGGAGGAGTGGTGGGCGCTCACCTTGCGGAAGGGTCTGGAGGGGCCCCGAGGCTTGGTTGGGCTGCAGGCTGACCAGCCCCTGCCTCTGCAGGTTGAGCAGGTGCTGCTGCTGCAACTGTTGCATTTGCAGGAGCTGCTGCTGGAAGGCCAGCTGCTTGTTCCCCAGCGCCTGGTGAGGGGCCCGAGGGGGCGGGCAGAGAGGGGTGCCATCAGCTTCAGGCATGCCATCTGGCCCCCACCCTGCAGCCACCCCCTCCCAGGGCCTGTCAGCCCCTGGAGCTGTCGTTGTGGCGTCTGCAGCTGCAGCGTCTCTGCTCCCGGCCCAGCTTCCATAAGGCTGCATGCCTCCTCGCAGTAAACACACGCATGCACGCACGCACGCACGCGCGCAAACACACACAGCCAGACCCAGACACGCAGCACGACGCCCTCCCTCCTCCCGCCTCCCTCCTTCCGCTGCTTCAGCTCCCTGCACCGCAGCTGTGCACGCCTGGGGGGGGCTCATCACAGTGATCGATGAGCCTGTCAGATTCTGGGGCCACTCCTGCCTGGAGGGCACCCTTCCCACATGCCCGGGGTGCCCCCCTTCTGCTCTGGGGAGGGAGTTTCTCTCCCCCAGCTCTTTCCTCTCTTGCTTTTTAGGTACAGAGAATCAAGGAGTCTGAGCGGGACTCACTGGGACCCAGGCTCGGACAGCAGTCACATCACTACTGCCCAGGCGCCCTGTGCTTGCTGGCTCACCCCCTCTGCCTACCCCCACCCATTCAGTTCTTCACACAGGCACTGACAAGTCACGCTGGTAGCAAGTCTTTTCTGAGTCCCAGGAGCCAAGCATGTCCTGGGTGGGTTGAGAGGCAGGGACGTCTCTGCCTGCCTGCTGGGGGTGGGAAGGATGGGGTAGGGTAGGGGCTGGCTATTCAACACAGAGACACAGGATAAACGCAACCTAGAGATTTACTGGCTGGTAACACAGCAATTACAAGACCGCTGAGGGGGAGACTGGGGGTGCTGGAGAATGCCTGGGTGTCAGGGCAGCCTTCCGGAAGAGGAAACTTAGAGCTTGGGGCTGTGGTTGAGCAGCAGGAGGGATGCACAGGTCTGGGACCCAGGGGAGAGGGGCCTCCCTGGCCTGGTATGGAAGCTCAGATGGGGCAGGGGGTGTAGGCTGAGGAGCTCTGAGAGGAGATGGAGGGGTCGCTGGAGGGACAGGACAAGACATGACAAGAAAGGGAAGAAGCTAGGGTAGGCCGAGGTGAGGGGAGGTGGTTTGCTGAGGGACTCAGAGATTCCTGGGACAAGGACGGGAGGGCTGAGGTGCTGGGTCACGAAGAGACAACAGGGCAGGAAGATGGCGTGACCCCAAGGCAGCTGCACGTGAGCGTGGCCTGGCAGATGCCACACATCGGGGAGGCATGCACACACCTGTCTACACCCATGTGCACAGACACAACACAAGGCAAGGAGAGGAAGAACGAATGAGGATGCGGGGAGATGGAGACACGCAAGAACCACCATCTCCTTTCCCCCCACGCTGCTCCTTGGTCCCCCCTTCCTCAACCTTTTCTTGATTTTTCTACTATTCCTGCCAGGCAAATCCCTCCTGACTGGCTCTGGACACTCAGCCTCTGGGCAAGAGGTGAGGGCAGTGGTCGGCCCTGCCACAGCCCCTTACCTCTTTGGGCTGCGGTTTCCCAGCCGGCTGCTGGGTGAGGAGCTGTAGGTGGAGCTGCTCCTGCTGCTTCTTGTAGTACTCCTGCAGCTGCGGGCGGGGGAGGGTTACCACCGGCAGGGGACTGCTGTCCCCACAACCACCCCAGCCCTGTCCCATCTGGGCTCCTGGGGGCAGGAGAGGGAGGTTTCCCTAAAACACGGCCTGGCTCTCCCTCGTCTGCCTGGAGGGGCCCTGAGCAGGGCCTGGGTGGGGAAGAAGCAGGTAAGGGACGAGTGGGGGGGTTCATTCCCACAGCTCTGAACCCTCCCAGCTTTTGGTGGATCTCCTGAACAGGTCACAGGGGACAAGGTACCAGATGTTCCAGTACTTTGCCCTTCCCTGCAGTTCAGGAGACAGAAGTGGGGCCAGCATACAGGGAGGGAGGACGGGGGAGTATTGTGGGGGCAGGGCTGCCAGGAGAGATGCCTGGCCTTTGACCTCTCCCTACTACCCTAGAGGAATGCAGATCAGTCTAGCCTGAGCGGTCCCTCTGGTTTCTGGGACAGCTTGGGTCCTCCATGAGGTGTAAACAGGGTGAGAGAAGCCAGGCCAGGCAGAGGAGGAGCAGCTGCCCTGGGGCCAGACTCACCTGCTGGAGCATGAGGGCTTGCTGCTGCTGGAGCAAGGCCTGCAGCTGCGGGGGTGACAGGATCTGCTGCATCTGTTGCGGGGTAAGCATCTGCGGCGACATCATGGCCACCGACACGGGCACCTGCAGGATTTGGCCCGTTAGCCCCATCCCCTCGACCCCGACCCAGGAGGAGGCACCACCCAGGGCCTCATTCACAGCATGGCAGAGTGGCTCCCAGGGAAGCTGCCTGGGTTCCAGTTCTGGCTCTGCTGTCTGCTGGCTGTCTCTCTGGACAGTGACTTACCTCCCTGTTGTCCGTTTCCCTTATCTCTAAAATGAAAACAGTGATAGCACCTACCTATTAAGGTCACCACGAGGACTAGTCAGTGAATACTTAAGACAAGGCCTGACACACAGCAAGTGTATGTAAGGGTTGGCTATTATTGTAGGACATGTTGTTCTCAAAGCAGGAAGATTAGACCCTAGTGACACTAGTCAGTAGAACCCATGCTTTGGCTGGCTCCCCCCAGGAATGGGGAGCGGCAGCACACCAGGCCACTCCTAGTCTCACGCAGTCTATTTTGAGACCACTTCCTGCAAGGAGGGCCTGGCTGGGAGGGCGGCCTACAGTATGAGAAGGATTCAAAACGTGGCCCACCTGGCACGAGGACCTGCCCTTTGTCCCCTCTCACACAGACCTCACACACCCTGACACACCTGCCTGGAAGGCACACACAGTGGCCGGAGCTGAAGCCCACGGAGTATTCTTGGAGTCACCCTGATCCTGGTGTGTGTGCATGTGTGCAGCTATGTCTAGCATGGGTGGAGAGAACGGCAGGGAGGGAGTCCGCAGGGGCAGGCCTCGGCTCCTAGCTCTGCACTGAACTTGCCGTGTGACTCTAGCAAGTCACTTGGTCTCTCTCATGTTTCAGTTTCCTCAAACATAAGACATCAGAGACTGGGCTGTAAGAGATAATTCCTTCTAGGCTGGAACATTCAGGATTCTCAAAGTAGAACAGCTTTCTGCCTCCTGCCCTGGGTCAGGCCTTTTATAGAAGGCCCAAGGAATCCAGCGACAGGGAAAAGATTCAGAGAAAAGCAATGACATCATTGTCTTCCCAGCCCCACCTCCCCTGAAACCCCCAGGCTTCACAGTTGTGGCCAGGCAGGTCTACGCAGCTATGTTGTCTTGTTCCTGTGTTAGCAGGACAGGTGTCCTGATGGAGCTAGCTGCTGCCCCCTCCACTCTGGGACCCCATGCATACAGGACTCCTCTAATCTCCTCTCTCACTCCTAGGCTCTGGCAGAGTCCCTGACACACAGTAGGTACTCACTGTTTGCCCCCCTGAGCTGAAATGCCTTTCTCAGCTCCTCAGAGGCCCCTTTGCCAGCCCTGGGGCAGGAAGGGAAGGGTACAGGGCTCGCCCAGCCAGGGAGGAGTGCTGTGCAGGAACTTGTCCTAGGCTGTGACAGGTTAGGTCCTCAGGGGACCCTCCCCCAAGTGGGCAGAGGAGGAGGAGGTGGTTCTCTTTTCAATCCCTGGCAGGCGCAGGACTCAGCCTTGAACCACCCCTTAAGCCATGGATTAGGAAATCCCCAGGCAGAGAAGCAACCAGGGAGGTACAGTGAATCCAAGGACATCGGGGAATCCCACTGCTCCCAACACCTCCCACTCACCCCACCACTAGCAGCTGCCCCTGCCCTGGGCTTTACTCCTTTATCCCAGCCCATCTCTAGCCACATGGCCCCAGGACGGGTAACACCTAGCTCTTTAGTCATGGATATACCATGCGAATGAAGGCTCCAAGGGACCTCTAAGCCAGTGGGGGATGTGCCCTAGAGGTGTTTTTTTTTTTTCTAACCTAATTTTTACCAATGAGGAGATCAGAAAAGTCTCGCAGCCTTAAGTGGCAGGGTTGGGATTCAAGCCCAGGTCTGCATACTCCCTGGCTCCCAGGGTTTTCACAGCCTATGCTGCCTGCCCTGCCCCAGGGCAGGTCTTGAGAAGGGTTAGGGAGAGCATGTGGAGGTGGGACCTCCGGAGGCTGAGGGCCTGATGAGGCTGAGATCCCAAAGGCTAACTTCCTGCTCTACAGCGGTATCCCAGAAGGACTCTCTGGAAAGCCAGGCTGCAGGGGTGGATGAGGGGGCCTGGGGTTGGAGGCAGACAATGGCATAGACCCAACTCCAGGGCCAGCCCTTAAGTCTGTTGTTGGGTGTTCCAGAGGCAGCCGGGGAGGCTGCTCAAAGGTGGATTTTGGCATCCAAAGACATGGAACAAGTACCACGGACTGTCCTTTCTTTCCTCCTCCCAGGCGGGGGGCGTAGGGGTTGCCCAAGAAAGACAGGCATCCTGGTGGGGGTGAACTCAGAGCCCTAGATTTCTGGATCAGGTAACCTTGGTTTTTGTCCCTGATATTTGCTAGTCTTGAAATCTCAAGCCTCACTTTACCTGTCAGCTAACTGGGATTTGGGGCACCTGCCCTCCTCACATCATTAGAGGATGTTGCTGACTGATTATCACAGGCCAAGCACAGCACTTGGCTAAGCCCTTTATACCTTTATCTAATGGAATCTTCACGGCAACCATGTGAGGATGGTACCATCATCGTTACCATCTCACAGATGAGATGGGAAAACTGAGGCCCAGAGAGGTTCAATAACCTGTCCCAACCCTGACCCAAAGGGACAGTGGGAGCAGGGGTGAAAGTGACTTGCACGCCATTAAAGTCTACATAAATGTAAAGAAAATAACTTTTTAAAACATTCTGGATTTTTCCTTTCCCCTCTTTCTCTCTCTCCTCCCCTGGTGTGCCTTAAGGGTGCTGCTAGACAAAAGTCACTGGGGACCAAGGCACTAGGCCACTCAGTTTCACTGCTGCGAGGGCTCAAGTAGAGACGAACACGGCCTGCAACAGGAAGGACTGAGGCCAGACACTCCGAAGATCTTCCCAGGCCACCAGGACTGTGGGTCACTGACAGGGGCATGCGAAGAAAGGATGCAGCCTTTCCTTCCTTGGGCCTTTCTTCCTTGGAAGCAGGGGATGGAGGAGATGACCTTGGAAGGCCTCCTCAACACTCGCTGTTCCTGCCACTTGGCTGAGCAGCGGCCTGTGGAGGCTGCTACAGAGGTCTGGAGAGATTATACGGCATGCACTCCTCTCGAGGTGGCCCCGTGGGGTCACAAAGGGTTGGGGAAGTGGCTGCCGCATGCTGATCTCCCGAGCTGGTTGGCCTTATCCACCTCTCCCCATGTCCCTTGGGGGTCTGAGAACTGAGCTGGAGCTCCTCTGGTGTCCCTGCTGGCCCTTCGCCAGGCTCAGATGCCTCAGGATGGGTGTTCTGCAGCTAGCAGGCTCAGCAGGGCCCAAGAGTCACCATCTGGAGAGTAACGGGGTAGCTAAGTGCTTACTGAAGCCCTGGCAGGGTGAGCCCCGGGCCAAACGCTGGCAGCTGCCCCTAGCCCCTCCCTCAGGGACCTGGCACCCACCATGAATACAGTGTGCTCCGCTGGATGGCCTGATTGGAAGGAACAGGGACAGCGCCTGACATACAGGAAGCTATTTGAGGGCTGAGGGTGGGAGCAAATGCAATTTGGTGCCAGGGTCAAGGACCCAAGTTGAGTCTCTTAAGTATAGAGTCCCTGTGAGTGGGGGACAATGTGGGGAGATCAGGCCAGAGCTTGGTTTGGCTTAAACTCTGTTGCAAATGACCAAAAGCAAGTCCTCAAACTAATTCTGGGCTGGAGCGGCAGCAAGGAAAGACAGCAGTGAGCTATAACGAAGAACTTCTGGAAATGCCAGATGGGGATGGATGAAGCCAAGGCCCCAGCCACCTCTGGCCCCACCATGCCCCCAACTCCCAGCCACCTGTGCGGCCTTCTATAATGGGCTTCTCCCTGGTGGGGCCCAGGCCTGGAAGGAAGGCTCCTCACTAGGCTGGAGCTGGAGACCTGATACAGTTTTAGAAACTCTTCTGAAGCTGGCTTTGGAGGAGAGGGGTGGTGAATGTGTCTGGGAGGTGCGTGGGCAGAAAACCCTGCTGGAGAGCAGAGCAGCGTTCTGTGGGGACCCCTAGGAAAAGAGCTGCCCTTGATCGCCCTTCATTATCCACTGCACTCAGGCTCAAGATGTACTCCTCTGCTTGGGTGAGGAGCCCAGCCCTTGCTCTTCCCAGGCCCTCAACAGTCTTGAGCTCACAGAAGAGCATTTCAAGGCCCTGGGCCCTACTTCCGGACAAGGATCCCACCTCTTTGGAGATAATAAACATAGGAATAGGGGCAGAAGGCAGGAAGGTATCCAGGATTGGAGGAAAAACAGAGGGATCAATATAGTTGGGGAAATCCAGGCTCCTGGGAAGGCACAGCTCCATGGCCCCAAGAACCCCCAACTCCCCCAGACCCTGAAACCATCTGGCCCAGGCTTCTGCACCTGGGAAATATTGGCATTATTACTGTGCCAAGCACAAGGAATCATCACAATGCAGAGATTAAAAGTGTGAGTTCTGGAGCTACCGGGTTCAAATCCTCACTCTGTCCTCTATTTGCTGTATAACTTTGGACACGTTTCTTAACTTCTCTGGACCTCGGTTTCCTCATCTGCAAGATGGGGCTAGAATAGTACCTCTCCCATAGGACTGTGAGGATAAATGAGATATCTTTAAAGTGCTTAGTGTCTACTTCATGGTAAGCACTCTGTAAATGTCAGTTGTTTAGTTTGGGACTCAGTAAGTATTTGTGGAATGAATGAATGAATCAATCAATCAATCAATTTTGGGAAGGTAATGAGACAAGGAGAGAGAAGGCCTGAGAAAAGGGTCATTTTATCTGTCTTTCTGACTCTGAACGAGACCTCTAGGCCTCTCTCATTTTGGAGGGAGGGAGTTTCCTAAGGAAGATTCCATAGTCTCCCTTCCTCTCTCAATTATTTCAGATCTGTGACCCTTAATCCTCAGCTGAGAAGTCCTTCTGGATGTCTGACCCTAGTCCCTTCCACGACCATCAAGCTCCTTCCCTCCTGTCCTGGGTCAGCAGGCCCTTTCTGGTTTGGGGGAACGTTTGCTGTTGCTCGGCCTACTCCTTCCTGTTCTAAGCTGGGCCCAGGGTGGGGATGATTCAGAGTGGAAGCCCGAGGACCACTTCAGACCCTGGGAGTGTATGTGGGGGTCATTAATTTAAAGATAACCAATTCTGGCTAGCATGGGTATGAGAACCTTTTCCGTCATCCAGATGAGATCATTCTCTTCCTCCCTTTATTGACTTTCCAGATTGTGTCTTCCCTTCCTCCACTCCAGGCCACACCCCACTCTTTGCCCAGCTCCTCCCCTTTGAGGGTTGTCTCCTTAGGGTCCAAATTTTTAAAAGAGGGTTACTGCTAAGGCCGCACATCTGTTGGGCACCTTGAACTTTTTCCAAACATAGCCTTGTTTTATATAAAACCCAGACTCTGTCAGAGCACTGGAATCTCCACCCAGGACAAAGCCTGGTCCTGGGTTCTTCTCTAAGCACCCTGCACCCACCCCACCGTCCTCCTTACTTCCCTCAGCACCCAGCCCCAGACTCCAGAGCACCTCCGGCTCAGGACCAACCATGCTCACCCTTCCTCCTTTAGATAAACTTCCTTTCAAAGCCTGGCTTAATCCTTTCCCCAATTCTGAGCCTCCTTCTGCTGGGGGAGGGGTGGAGGGGAGCAGGGATGCCGGGCTGCTGGGCAGAGCTGGAGGGGAGCGGCTGCCCGAGTAGTGACCCCACCCGGACTCAGACTGCAATTCTCCCAAGTTCTTTGTGACACAAAAGGTAAACAGAAGGCCTGGCTCCCCCACCCCCCTGCCCACCCCCCACAGATCTCTCCTCCCCCAGCCAGCCAGATGGGCTGGCAAGCTGGGGGGAAGGGAGAAGGGGAAAAAAGGGCAGATTGTGCAAAGGAAAACAAAAGAGACAGAGAGACATCAAGAGACAGGAAGCATGGAGAGACTGCGAGAGAGTTGGTGGGTAAGGAAAAAGGGGGGAGGATAAGGGAAGGGGGAGACTTGGTGACGTGACTGCAGCAACAGAGATCCCCTGGGAGGGGCTGAGACCCAGACAAGGGAACAGAGAGGGACAGAGGGAGTGACCTACAGGGACGCAGAAACAGAAACATGAGAAGTGACCGAGAGAGACCCTGAGGGGAAGAGGCAGGGGAGAGGAAACAGTGAGAGGTACAAACAGACAGGGAGAGCTGCAGACAAACTTTGAGTGACAGGGACAAAGAGGCCAAGCTGGTGGAAGGTCTGGCTGATCAGGTGGAGATGAGAGAAAGTGGAAGTCTTTTTGCCCCACCCCTGCAGTGACTGTATTGCCTTTTAAACCTTGCCCACGTTTTGGCGTTGGGCCTGGCAAGAGCAGTTCGCCAACGGGTCCTTGCCCTCCCTCTGCGCCAGGCCCCCTCTCCAGCCCAGCCCAGAGCCAGCAGGGTGCTCTCCTCCTCACCTGCACAGCAGAGGCAGACTGTTTGCTGTCATTGTTCCCTGGGGAGCTCAGGCCCGAGGCCTGCTGCAGCAGGAACTGCCGGGCCACCTGGAGAGCCTGCAAGACAGGAGCTGAGTCAGCAATGGCCTGGGAGGCTGGGTGGGATCCAGGAATTAGGGAGTGTTTGGGGCAGTAAGGAGAAGGAGCTCAGGGTAAGGTGGAAGGTCTTGGGGGTGAGAGGGTCACTGGTCCATAAGTGCTTCGGTTAAGGGCAGTAGGAGTCACTGAGAAGAGCAGTCAGGGTTCAGGAATCAGAGCCTCTAAGGACTCATCCTGGGACCCAGTGAAGTTTTGTTAGGACTCAATGGGGGCAGCAAATGAAAGGGCCCAAGGATCAAAAAAGGACTCTAGAGGAAAGTAAAGGGGGTGGACTCAGGGCATTAGTAAATCAGTACTATTTGTTGAGCATCTGCTATGGGTCAGGCACTGTATAGGCAAGAGCTTATTTAATCTTCCTCTGTAAGGCTGTGAGGTAGGGATTACTGCCCCATTTTGCAGATGAGGAAACAGAGTCTCCAGAAGGTTAAGTAATTTACCCAAGATCATACAGCTAGGAGGTATCAGAGCCAGGATTTGAGCCCAGGAAGCCTGGCTCCAAGGCCAACTGCCTTAATGGGTAGTCAGTCTGTGGGCGGGGGTTGGCGGCTAAAAAAGTAGCATTCACTGTGGAGCCAGAGCACACAGTTGGGAGGATGATGGAGGAGCCCTGGGGTCAGTGGCACAAGGTCTGAGTACCATGTGACTTTCTGAGTTCAAGGATTGTACATGCATGGTGCTGGAGGAATTAGATCAAGTTCTGAAAGGTGAACTATCAGCAGAGATGCATGGATCATGGTCATCTGGACTTGGTGGACACAGTGGCTTAGACTGAACTGAGCCAGAGAGGTCAGGAGTAGGAGGCATATAGAGACTGCTAGAGGAATGGCTCTAGTGGGTCAGTGTGACACTCAAGGAGTAGGAGGGGCCTGGGAGGTAAACTGATGGGCAGTGAGATTTCTGGTAGGAGTACGGGGTCAGGAGGGCCCAGGAAATTATATATGAGGCCAGCCGAGCACTCTATGCCCTTTCTGGAGGTCAGTGGAAGGTCTGACGGCAAGTTCTGAACCCACATGTCAGGAGCACAAAACTTAATCTGCCTCCAGATTGCTCAAGACCCCCTTGGGAGCCAGTGCAGTTGTGTCCAAGCCCTTGACACAGTGCTCCAATCTTAGGCAGTCCTGGGTTTGAATCCCAGCTGTGCGGCCTGCCGGCCACGACCTTTGGCAAGTTATTCCAGTTCTCTGCACTTCAGTCTCCTTATCTGCAAAACTGGGAAACTACCCATCTCCAAATTACTAGGGGGATTAAAGGACCAATGTTTGGCATCCCGTTGGCATTCGGGAAGTGTTCAGTCCCTTCAATTCTCATTAATCTCTCAACAATTCTCCACTTCATCTCCTCCAGCCTCTCCCCAACATAGCCTTGTGCCCTGCGCACTTAGTAGACGAAATGTGCCCGCTTGTGGCTCACTCTCACATCTGTTCACACTCGCACTTGTTTTTTCCATATGGGCCCCTATTCTCCAATCCTACCACAAGCACCTTCAAGGAAAAACCTTTTAAGGTGGGATACGGCTGTACTACCCATTGCTCAACAAGGGAAGAGAGTTACCACTGTGTACCAAGCATATACACACATCCACCTTCACGCCTGTTCATCACCGGAGCAAACAGCCAAGCCTCCCGAGGCTTTACATCTAGTTTACCCGAAGATGGTATCTAAATGCGCACTGGCTTATTGATGGGAATGTGTCCTGCAGCAAACCTGGAGCTCAGATGGGTGTGCTCCTCACAGGCCATCCCCACCCCACCTCCTTCCCTGGACCTCACACCCAGAGAAGTGCCCTGGGCTTCCAGAGGAAGGCAGAATGTTTCTCCTCTTTCAGATTCACTTTGGAAAGCAGAAATCTGACCTTTTAAGTAAAAAGACTCTGTGGAAAGAGGAGTAAGGAACGGGGGTGGGTGAGGAAAAGCAGGGAGTCAAGCGGTCATCAGGAAGGAGCCCCTGCCTCTACTACCTTGCTTTTACAAATCTCTCCAGGTCTACTGACAAGTGCTCTTTGTCCTTCAAAGGTAGAGGTAGGGAAGGATGGAGGGGGTACAGGGGTCAGAGGCCAGGGCACAAGGGTTGGGGAAGAAGACAGCTCAAAGAGGCAGGCCAGCCCAGGCGACTCAAAAGGGATACTGGTTGGGGTGGGGAAATGAAGCACTCCAGATCCATGGGGAGCAGGAGGGAGCAGCAGGGGAGGGGCTTCAAAGTTGGGGACAGAGCCCTGCTGAGTCTCCTGGGGTGGGGTGGGGGAGTGGCAAGGGGAGTTGAATTCACTCTCTACTGACTCTTGTACTTTGTGGTCTCCCGGAGCATGAAATTACACGATTTACAGGAAAAAAATGACAAGGCCTTGCAATCTCATTCTTGAGACCTCCCTCCCTGTGACAGGCCCTTCTCACCCCTCCACCCCACAACCCCTTTCCTTCTTGCTGCCCAGGCCAGGGCCCTCCCCTTTAGGCCAGATGAGAGCCAGGTAAGACCTTAGGTCTGGCCAAGGCTCCCCTCTCCCACCTTCCCACCATTCCTGCTCATATGAAGGTCCTCACTCACCCACTCCTCTCACATCTATGAAGTACCTGCTGTGTGCCAGGGACCAGGCTAGATGCTGGGAATACAGAGAAACAGAACATGGCCTCTGCCCCCAGGGCTCACAGCTCAGGTTCTTTGATGATAGCCTCTTATAAAGAATGATAAGCAACTAGTCAGCCAGAATTGAGGGTGGGTGCCAGGGCTCAGAGAAGGCCTTCTACCTGGGGAAGTCTGAGAAGGCTTCCCAGAGGAGGTGGCAACACTAACTGGAGTCTTGCCATCTGAAGGGTAAGTTCACGCGGTGAATGTGGAGGGTCACGTCTGCCACTACAATGCTGCTGCATCAGATGTGTTCACACTGCCTCCTGGCACCGGGGCCTGCAGATCACTGGACTGCCCACCTCCAAGAGATGTGGGAAATAATGGGTCCTAACTCTGGCAGATCCAGCCCCACTTTCTTTGATGATGCCAACCAGACTGGGGCCTCCTTGAAAGCGTGGATGTTGTCAAATGTAGCTGTGAACCCCCACCACCACCCACCAGTATACAGCAGCCATGTGATACCCACTCACAAAACTCATTAGTCTAGGCTGAATACGGTCAGCTGGCTCTAAGCTTAGCAGCTAACATATGCCTTGCAGTTTTCAAAGCACTTTTTCAAACATTTAATTGAAGCTTCACAACGTTCAGCTAGGTGGAGCAGGTATCGATGTCCCTATTTTACAGACAAGAAAACTGAGGCCTTATGTTCCACAGCTAGGATGTGGGAGAGCAGGGCTTAACCCCATTAAGGGGTCTCCACGATCTCGTGCAGAGTGCAGCAAGGCCTTCAAATCTGCCTTTCCCCTCATCTGCATGTGTTCAGCCCTCCAGTGAGAAGGGGAAGTGAAGATGGAGGTAGAGGAGGAAGACCAAGAAAGGAAACTCCAGGGGAAATGTGGGCTCAGTTTCCCTTCCCTAGAGACAAGAGATACCCAAACACAGCCCTGGGTGAGTAAGATGTTCAGATACCCACTCCAGGAAGAAGCCATTATGGAAAACGTAGGGGAGGAAGGAAGAAGGGCCTTAAGCAGAATGGGAAACAGGGAGCCATTTGGCCTCTCAAACCTTATTTTTTCCCTCCTTCTACCCCTTGGACTGAAAACCAAATGTCCAGCTCTGTGGTTTGGGGATGACGTCCAGTTTTCCTCTAAAGGAGATGTACTGTCCATTCATGCGTGGACTTCAAGAGAGATCTGGATCCAAGTCCTGGTTCCACCATATACTGGGTAACCTTGGGCAAGCCAACATCTCTCTAAGCCTCCGTTTCTTCCTCTGCAAAACTGGAACAACCCCATACTTTCTTCATGGGGTTCCTGGGAAGAGCACATGGGACTATGCATATGGAGTACTTAGCACACTGCCAGGTACCCAGTAGGTCCTGGACAAACACTGTTACTATGATTGATCTTTCACCAGCAGCTCCTGGTCATTTGCCTGGTGCCACCCAGAAGGCCTTGCTAACCAAACCCTCTTTCAGCCCAGCCCCCATTTCCCCTCAAGCTTAAGAACTCAGTCTTGGTAATGAAGCTGAACTCTCCTCCCCCATCCCCCATTCAGAAGTCATTAGCAGGATCTCCGCAATTAGGAACAAATGGCTTATAACGGATGGCATCCAGGGAGGGCGGTTGGGATGGAGGAGAATGAAGCTGTAGCTTTGAGGGCAACAGGGAGCTGCTATGAATAGAAAAACAAGTGTTGGTGCTGTGGGGTCTCTCTCTTCCCTCCAGGATGGGATCACACTCCCATTTCTGGTTCTGGGAATTTGGGGTTGGTGGGAGGGGTGGGAGAGGGGTCATCCTCTCTCAGGAAGCCAGGTGCAGGGCTGTTTACCGGTCCTTTCAGCAGGCTGGCGGGTCCCAGATCTGTGTTGGGGTGCCAGCCTTATTCTCTGTGTCTGTGGGAGAGTGGGGACGTGATAATCAGGGGATGAGCTTGAAGGGCTGCTGAGAATGAGAAGTCGAAGAGCATGGGCCACAGCCCTGGAGAGCTCCAAGTGTTAGAGGGTACGGAGTCATGCATTTCTCAAATTGCTGCTCGTGGCCCAGTAGTGGGTCATAATATCAATTTAGCGGGTAAAAAATAGGAATTTTCTAGTTCACTGATAAATGAAGAAATGGAGATCCAGAGATGGGCAATGATTTGCCCAATGGGACACAGTGGCAAAAGCAGAACCTGAATGCACCAGACCTGAAACTGGGCTCTGCACAGGGAAGAGAAACCAAGCGCTGGCCGGCGGGATGGAGGAGGTACTAGCACATTCTGGTTTAATTTGGATTGTGGTGAGGGGCAGCCAAAAGAAACAAACTCCAACCTTCCTTTGTCTGCCTCTGGCTGGTTTTGGCAAAACTGGGATTCAGTCTTATCTAAATTATCTCCATAATTAATTTTCACTGGGAATTGGCTGAATTTAGGAAAAGGAGGGACTAGAAGAGATCTGAGCGTGCTGGCCCACCTCACCCCATTCCAAACCAGAAAAGCATCCCCAGGAAAGCCTATCACTTTTACCTCCAGAGCCACAGCACAACTATTAACTTAGCAGCAATTTAATGAGTGGTTATTAAGCCCCACAGGGCACTCAGTGTCCTCAGCACTGGGGACTCAGTGTCTTTAATGAGGCTCACATTCTAATAGGCTGAGACAGACACTACGCAGAGACAAGCAAACTCTGAACTGGTGGTGAGTGTTACGCAGAGGCTGGCTGGCTGGCTCTGGGGTGTGTGGCCAGGGAAGGCCTCTCTGAGGAGACACATCAGGAAGAGACAACTCTTGCAAGCGAGAGTATCTGAGGTGGAGGGAACTGATGGTGCAAGGGCCCTGCTGTGGGAAAAGCTGGGTATATTATGAATTGAAAAGCCAGTGTGGCTGAGAGAAGAGCGGCCTGAGAAGAAGTCCCAGAGCTGTGCAGGGGCCAGATTACACAGGGACAATGATTTTTTATTTCATTCTACACTTGAAAAATCACTGGAAGACTTTGAGCAGGAAGTGATAGTCTTTCAGAGTAGACACTTAACTTACTGCTGGTAAACAATGGATGCCTAGTAAGTACTCACTGGTTCAAAGCAAAGAAGGAATACCGCTTCATCTACCCCTCAAAATGCAACTCCTCAGGGGCCAGAGGATGGAAGAAAGGGGTACAGGAAGGAGGAGTTAGAGAGCAGTGGCCCTGACCACTAAGGGCACTGATCCTGGGGGAGGAAAGTTCTCAACCAGCCAGGCTTTGTCCTCCAACAGAGACATAAAAATGAAATTACACAGAGAAGGGGGACAAGGAAGGTGGGGAGAGGAGACCATAAAACCCCCGAAGTTATTCCGCACCTTTTTCCCTTGGAAGAAAAAAAAAAAAAGCTTTTTGGAAAAGGCTGTAAATTTTTTTTACACCAACCTCGTAAAAATGACATCGGCGCATTCTCAAATTAGAACCATTAAAATGAAAACCAGCAATGCACAGACACAGACAGGCCCATGTGGGTGGGAGACGACTCACATCCTGGGCGTACAGCCCCGGTTTCAGGACCCCTTCCCTACCAAGTGCCTTGAAAATGCCTCCTCTCTACAAGGAACTAATCTCTGGCCTCAGAGAGATGAGAATTTACAGCTGAACTCAGCAGCATGGATGAGGGAGCTGTGATCCTTCAAAGGGCTCCTTCATTCTCTTCGTTCCCCGCACCACCGCTCTCAAATTCAGGCAGGCTTCGCACCAGCAGTGCCTGGCCTCTGCGCGCTTCCAGCGATGATGCAGCCCAGGGCTCATTCGGCTCCTGCAGCCAAAACCAGCTCTGCAGGGTGTCATGAGAGGGAGGGCCAGAGTCCTTAGTGCCTGGAAAGAAGCCTCTGACCTCCAGCAAGGAGTTGAAACCACCAAGGTGGTGGCCGATGGCTGAGAGGTGGTGGTGCAGAAGTTCCCGTGATCACTTTCCTCACTCGTGGTAGCGTCTGGAGGTGGCTAACAGACATACCTCCCTCCCACCCGTATCTGTGGAGTTCTCTGGAATTGGGTCTGTGCCAGGGTCTGGGTCCTGAGCTGCTTCACTCTAGCCACTTCTGCAGTGTAGGGTTGGAGTGAGGGCAACAGATGGGTGGATGGAGTTCTCCTCCTGAAGATTCCTACTGGGCCTTCTCAGATAAAGATGCTCCCCCAGGGGAAAAGCTAGCTCTCCTATTGAGAGTTCCAGGCCAAGTTCTGCCCTGATGAGGTGACCCTAGGATGCAGCCTTCCCTGCTTCAATCCTCAGGATAAATCCTTTCTCAGAAGGAACATTCACCTCCCTTCTCCAAATTCTCCTCTGTATCCCTAGTTCTAATCAGCAGGGACAAGAATTCTGCCATAAAGGGGAGGTGAGGGAGGGGAGAAAAGAGGGAGCTCAGAATTCCATATTAGGAGGGAAGCTGGGAAGCTGGGGAGCTGGGGGCTCTCCTGCTGGTAGAGTGGGCTGGCTCCTTTTAGTCCCAAGAAAGCAGGGGTCTGCAGATCCCTCCTCCAGGCCCCGGTCCCGCCCTCTGCCCTCCTAGCACTACTCCCTCCTAGGGGAATTTTCCAACTTAGGAAACTGGGCTGCCTTTGGCTCATAGGAACCTGGGAGGGGTACAGCGTGGGGGACGGTTAAGGCCCTCTCCCGGCCACAGCACTCCCCAGCTCCTCCCACCTCCCACCTGCCTTCCTCTCGCTGTGTCCAGGCTGAGTGTTCTCCAGCAGCTGGTATGAACTGCTGTGATGTGCCTAAGCCTCCCCTCTGGAGAGTCCAGGCCCCAACTCTCCCTCCATGCCCACAGGAGGGGCTCATTCTCCAGAAGGAAAAGGAGAATGCAGAAGGTATGCAACCAGACAGGATCTGGGGCACTCAGGCAGGAGTCCTGGAGAGAAATGGGACCCAGACCTGCAGACCAAAGACAACTGTTTGACTGAGTGAGTAAGTGAGTGTGTGTGTGTGTGTGTGTGTGTGTGTGTGGTGGGGTGGGGGGAAAATGCACCCTCTGAATCCTCCCCTTCCCCCGCTGTCATCCCTCTAAGTAGCTTGGGCAGAGGAGGGCCAGATGGGGGAGGATAAGGAAAAAAAACTCTCTTCCATTCTTCTTTTCCCTTCCCCCAACTCCCTGACATTCCCCCCCATCTCTTTGAAGGGGGGGTGAGTTAAAAGCCCATTAATGTGCAGAGCCCCCCAACCCTTTTGAATCTCCTCACAGGATGTGAACGGGGTGGGATTTGGCCCAGTTGCCACGGCAACTGTGATGGGAGTTCCCAGACGCTAGGCAACCCTCCCGTGACCCTCGCTGACCTGTCACCCCCGCAACCCGTGGACAATGGGAGTGCGCGCTCCAGAGGCCCAGGACGCCTTTCAGGCGGCCTCAGCACCACCGCCAGTGGCTCTGCCTGCCCCCACCTCATCAGCTCAGCCCTCCTGGCCCCAACTTGGCCAGTGCACCCAGACCAGCCCCCAAGACCTCCCCTCCCAAAATCTGGCACATACTTCTCCTAGGCTCCATCAGCCCTAACAGAGAGTCCTAAGGGTATTTGTGGGGTCCCTGGGAAAATCCCCACACTGGGAACATTTTCATACAAGTGAAATCAGATTAGGATAAAACACAAGGGCAACTTTCAAATAAAAGAGCCATCCTATAGGATAAAAATGCAGGGAGGGGCACTGTGGTAGAAGCATTTGCCTTGGTGAGGGAGGGGATGGATGGGCAGTGGGTGTGTCTACAGTCTAGTGTATTCTTTAACAGCAGCTGGGGATCACCAATGCCAGCTGGCCAGCATGGTGCCCAGTGCAAAATAAGTCAGAAGGTGTTTGCAGATTGACTGACTGCTCCAGAGCCCACTGCACTTCCTGCACCTTCCCCTCAGGGGAGACAGATTCCCCATGGGAGTAAGACTGCAGACTTGGTGAAGCCCCAAGGACAGCATGGAGGTGGCACGGCTCTGTCACTCACCAATGGCCAGGCTGGGATGAAGGAGGCGGAAGCTGGGGCCTTGAGGGCTGAAATGGGGCAGCCAGCCAAGGACCCTCTCCCTCTAGTCAAACCTGGCCTGGAAGCCAAGCCAGGTCACCCCCTAGCCTCTGTTTAAACAAGCTCCCAGCCTGCTCGTTGCATGGAAACAAGCGCCTGCTCTTGTTCCGAAGTGACGTGGCCACCCTCTTCAGCACTGTTTGTTTCAGCCGAAAGTCCTGTCACGGGCCTGACTTCTGACTCGACCTGTTTATCTCTCTCCTCTCTGTCAACTCATTACTCCCAAAGGCCAGGATTGCATTTCCAGGGCTTGTTTACTGAGAGCAGGGGAACAAGGACCGACAGACAGACGGACGAAGGCAGAGGGGCCTGGAGAGCCACGGAGAGTCCCAGGAGAATGGGACCAGTGCGTTGTCCACCGACCCTCTCCCACCCTACTTCCTATCGAGTTTGCAGATGGCGCTAGAGTGGCTACTTAGGGCCAGCGGGCAGCGCTGCTTTTATATCACAGAGCCCTTTCCGGTTGGAAATGAAATGCACTCATTTACTCATCAACAGACATTTCTTTAGCACCCACTATACTTGAGGCCTTGCTGCCTCCATTTCCCATGGGGACTGTGTGATGGAGAAGAAGCAAAGGGACAGGTGTGCTGAGCCCTCAACTAGGAACTGGGAGACTGAGGTCTACTCAGCCTTTATTGTGCCATCTCGACAAGTCAGTGCCTACCTATGGCTGTCTCATCTGTGAAATGGGAATAATCATATCGACCTCGCAGGGATGGTGAGCTGATTTGATGACAGCATACGCGAAGGCCCGAAAGCACCAAACAGAAGAAAGGCATCTGTTTGTCCTCTAAGGACTTTGCAGTCGGGGTTGAGAAGGAACAGGAACCCAAAGGGCCAGGCTCTCTTTCCCATACTTGTTTAACCTACAAGTAGGAACTTTTATTGTTGGGGACTAGAAAATGTTACCTTTACAGGTCCCCAAAAAGCTTCATTCATACACTGAGGGTAGAGAATAGCCCACGGACTATTTCATTTCAATCGAAACTCTTGTCATTTTAATTTTGCAAGGTTCTTTTCATAGTTTGGAGCCAAGAAAACCTTTTTTAAGTCTCAAATATGTTCCTTGGCCCTGGGCACTAGGCCCACAGTGAGCCCAAATGGATAAAACAGCCCTCTGCCTGCCTCCAACTCCCCACCCCAGTTTATTTGTGAAACAGATATAGGATTTTCCAGGACTGTGGGATATTCCCCAAAACAAACAGGAATAACTGGAACGTGGAATATAGATGGGAAAACATGGCTCATGTGCAATGCAGAACCAAGAAACCTGATCAGTACAGGCAGTTCTGTCTTTCCCCACCCCAACCATTTCCCCAGTTACCCAGAGAGCTGTATTCGTTCTTCACTTTCACTAATTTTTCAAAAGAAACTTTCCAGTTTCAGTACTCCCGAACCTCCACCACATGCAAAATTTTTCATAACTCAGTTTCAGAGAGGGAAGAGCTGGCCATACAAAATGGGTGGCCTTGGGGATTCCTGGTGGGGCATGTTTTGCTATTATGTTGGTAAAGCGTAGGATTTTGCCCTTTAACCTCCTCTCCCCAGCAGACGGCACAGACTCTGTGGGTCTCTTCCCCAGACAACCTGCTTAGGAAGGCATGGGAGATGCCAGCAAACTCCTGAGGACTCTCTCCCTAGGGAAGGACATCAGGCTCTTCCCTGCTCCAGTCCCCACCACTGGCAAGAGAAAGTGATTTTTGAGGTCCTCCGTTCCGCTCACATCCACATCGACAAGCAAGCTGCATGTGTTGCACACCCAAATTGCATCTAATCCTAACAACTCTGTACTTTAGATGCCAAGGAGACCAGGGCTCAGGAGGGCCTATGATTCTATCAAGGTCATACCGCTGGTTAAGGGGCTCACTGGGACTTAACCCAGGTTTCTTCAATTCTTGCTTTAGTGCTGGCTGACCAGCTCTGTGCAGGGGTGCCAAGCTGCTGATGGTGCTGCTTCCAGTCTGACTTCTGGCTGCAAGGAATATGGTGGGAAAGGGGCCCTTAGGGGTTACGAAGTTGGGTTGTAGGAGGAGGAGGACAGAGTCCTAGGGTGAACTTGAGAGAGATAGCAGGGCCACAGAGGGGCACATGAGGGCACCGTGGTACATATGTGTATGCATGCATGAGGCAGGAGTGGGGTACTAAGCAGTGAGGTACACACAGGCCCCTGCTTCTCCATGTTCCTAGCAGACCCCCAAGGGCCAGCACCACTGGCAGTGATTCCAGGAGCAGAGTCAAATCAGAGAAAGACAATCTCAACGCCAGGGCTGGCTGGGCAGGTTCTCCTCAACTTGTTGAGCATGATTCTCCCTTTCTCCCTGGGTGGGACCAGGACATGAACCCCTGCTCTGTTATCACCCAACCAGATCTAGGCCCATCCTAAGTGCCTCTAGATCCTCAGAGAGGCTGGTCTAAAAACTCCTGAACTCTGTACTTTAGGGTGGAAAAGGAAATAGAAGACACAGACAGGGGTTCCAGTTTGAGTCCTAAAAATGGAGGCCTGCCTTTGCCTACCTCTCTCGGCCTTTACCCAGCTGCCTGGGCCTCTCTTCACAGCCTGGAAGCTTGGATTGGAGGCCCAGGCTGACTCGGACGCGGAGAATGTTTTGCAACAGAAATAATGTGAAGATCCTCATGTGCACAGCACTATCTTAACCCTGTTCAATTAGCCAGTTTCCTAGCCAGTGTGTAGGTGAAGAGTGGAGTGCCCAACAACCCAACATGCCAATCTCAAGCCTGCTGCCCAGGTGTGTGTCTCTTCTTATTGGCACTTCTGAGACAGTTTCAAGCTTCATGATCTCAGACCTCCGAGTCCCACTTCTCTCTCTTGAAAATGCTGTGGTAGCTAAGGCTCAAGGTGGCCACCAGAATGGGAGGGTGCACAGGGAGTCCTCAGAGGCTGAACTGTCTTAAGAATGGTAGTGATGCTGCCTGGCAGGGAGTGCTGCTCCAGCAGCCAGGATGAAGTGGTATGAGGCCTAGTGCCCCCTCTCCCCCTCCCTGATACCCCAAGGCGTGCCAGCTCCTACCTGTTGCTGCTGGAAATGTAGCAGCTCTGCAGGGCTCATCTCACCATTGCTGTCTGCGCCCGTGGTCACGTCCCTGCCTGTGCCACTTGCGGTTGTCCCTGTGGCCCCGCCGCCACTGCCATCGGCTTGCCCGGAGAGGCTGCCCACACCATTCTGACCGGATGGAGCCGACCTGATTGTCTCCGAGGCAGATTCCACCATCATGTCGCTCTAGCGGGACCTGGAGGAGGAAGAGAGACATGGGGGAGAGGCTGAGGCTCAAGGCCGAAAGTGCAGTGACTGCTGATCCCCCAAAACACAACCATCACCACAGGATGCGCTGGGCATCCACTCCTCCTCAACTTCCCAGAGGCTGCTCCTGGGACACCTGATGGAGTATGGCCCCTCTTGATGTCCCCAAAGGTAAGGGGTAACTCCACACTCCCCAATGTTTTTTTGACTTCTAGGAGACCTCGTGCTGAGTGGGGAAGGGAGGAGACAGAGCCCTTGCACTGCCCCTCTCGGTGGGGTTTTTTTTTTTTTTTGTCCCAGTTGAGGTTTTGCACTGTTTATAATAATGACATGAAGCAGGGCTTTTTTAGTTTGAGACAAAGTCTCGCTCTGCTGCCCAGGCTGGAGTGCAGTGGCTCTATCTTGGCTCACTGTAGTCTCTGCCTCCCGAGTTCAAGTGATTCTTCTACCTCAGCCTCCTGAGTAGCTGGGACTACAGGCACCCACCACCCCGCCCAGCTAATTTATTTTTTAGACTGAGTTTTGCTCTTGTTGCCTGGGCTGGAGTGCAGTGGCTCGATCTCGGCTCACTGCAACCTCTGCCTCCTGGGTTTAAGCAATTCTACTTCAGCCTCCTGAGAAGCTGGGACTACAGGTGTGTGCCACTATGCCTGGATAATTTTTTTGGACTTTTTTTTTTTTTTTTTTTTTGAGACAGAGTCTCACTCCATCACCAGGCGCCAAGCTGGAGTGCAGTGGCGCGACCTTGGCTCACTGCAACCTCCGCCTCGCGGGTTCAAGTAATTCTCCTGTCTCAGCCTCCCAAGTAGCTGGGACTACAGGCGTGCGCCACCACGCCCAGCTAATTTTTTTGTATTTTTAGTAGAGACAGGGTTTCACCATGTTGGCCAGGATGGTCTCGAATTCCTGTCCTCAGGTGATCCGCCTGCCTCAGCCTCCCAAAGTGTTAGGATTACAGGCGTGAGCAACCGAGCCCAACCTTTTGTGTGCATTTTTAGTATAGACGGGGTTTCACCATGTTGACCAGGCTGGTCCCAAACTCCTGACCACCTACCCCAGCCTCCCAAAGTGCTGGGATTATAGGCATGAGCCACAGTGCCCAGCCCCCCTCTGGGTCTTAAGCCTACACCAACAAAGCAAAGAAAAAAGTTATTCACTAGGGACCCACCATATTACTGCCTTCCCACCCGCACCTGAAATGGACTTTGTGTTTGCTCCCATCCCAGGACAGACCACCTTCTCCAGGCCACAGAAGGTCCAAGGCAACAATTATTCTACAATAAAAAAGGCCACCACTTGCCCAGCACCTACTGGGAGGCACACACTGGGCTTGGGCATAGAAGTGTGCAATGAAGGAAGCCCTGGTTCCATTTTCCATCTTCCATTTTAAAGCCCTCAGCCCAGTGCCCGGTCAAAAGTAGACACTTTTGACCTCCAGAGCAGCTGGGACTATAGACATGCACCACCAAGCCAGGCTAATTTTAGTAGAGATGTTGGCCAGGCTAGTCTCGAACTCCTGGCCTCAAGTGATCCACCCGCCTTGGCTTCCCAAAGTGCTGGGATTATGGGATTATAGGCATGAACCACTGCACCTCGCAAGGTTCCACTATCTTTAGTAGGAAAAGCTGTTCTCAAATTCTGGGGGTTCCCCAACTACCCACCAGAGTCACAGTACCTCGAGAGGAACATAGATTTCAGTCAAACAGGTCAGATCATGCTTGGTATCCACTACTGATATTTGATACATCTTAAACTCCCTAACTCTGTTTCCTTGTCTGTGGTAGGACAATGTTTCTTGGCACCTACAGGGGATTGGTTCCAGCACCCCTGTGGATACCATAATCTCCAGATGTGCAAGCCTCCCAGTTTGTCCTGCAGGACCTGTGGATACAAAAGTTGGCCCTCCCTATCTGTGGGTCCTGCATGCTGAAAACACCGTACACTATTGTCCATCTGTGGCGGACTGAATCCACGGATATGGAACCCGTGGATTAAAAGGGCCAAGTATATTTCATCCCAGTCTCTGAGTCTTTTGAGGAACAAATAAAACAAGCATGTACATGGCACCTGACAGAGCAGGCCCCAGTATTGATCAGCGCCTTCTCCACCCACCCTAACTGTAAGGGTGGGGACATTGAGACCCCAACAGGTCAAGGATTTGGCCCAGATCGCACAGAGATCATCAAAGGATAGAAGCCACATGAGCATTTAGCAAAGTCTGTGGAAGCCAGCCAGTTTCTTTCCCCCAATTTGGTCTCCTTTGGCCTAGGCAGACCCTATAACCACATGGTCTCCTTGACCCAACTGACAGATGAGGGCCTTGTAGGTAACCAATGAGAAACTGCAGAAAGAGACTGGACTGTGATTTCTCTAGTTCCTTCCCCAAAGCATCTCCTTCCTACTCCCAAATTCTCTCCTTTCACTCCAGTACCCGGCCATTTGCTCAGCTTTCATCCTGGCTGGAAGCAGAGTAGGGAGGAGACAGAGAACTACAAGGGGTCCACAGAAGCCACATCACTGTTCCTGTGGCCCCTCTTTGTGACTCTGGGTGTCACTGTCCCAGTGAATCTGAGTGGCCTCCCAAGTGCCCTGTATTTGTAAATTTCTCTGTATGTTCCAAAGGGCTTGTTCTTCTCCCAACCCAGCTGCTGCTCCATTCCTAACTTCTGAGAGGAGCTGGGCTAGGGTAAGGGCAGGATGGCAGTGATGGTTCCGAAGAGATTGAGCACTCGGTCTCAGGCCATGTCAGCCTGAGGGCTAGTGGCAGTGAAATGATGGAGAGGGTGGGCACCATCCTCCACTAGCCACAGCACGGGGCTCCATCCCCCTCCCCTGAAACCACCCAGCCAGCAGCACCTTCCCCACAAGCTGAGGCCTGGGCCTCAGCTACTTGAGGGGGATGGGGAGACAGGAGGGAGGGGGGCCTCCCCCCAACCCTGGCTCTGCTGGTGGTGGAGAGCAGCTGCCCGCTCTGATTCCAAGTCTAGCTTCTCTGAGATCTGAGAACTCCTGGGCCCCAGGGGACAAAGACCAAAGCCTCAGGGGTGAATGCATGCAAAGGAGAAAGGAAAGAGAATCTGGCAGTTGCTTCCCTGGGGTTAGGGAGAGTGCCCCTCTTCCAACACTCAAGTAATACCATAAAGTTGCAGATCAGACAGTTAAGTTTGGAAAAAGAGAAAAAAGGAAGAAGGAGGATGCAGACAGAGGTGCTCCTTTCTATCTCCCCTTCTTATTGGGGGGATACAGAGCGACACCCAGTGAACAACATAATTGCTGCAATGTGGTGTATAATAATAGCTATTCAGGGGCTGATCATTCATATTAAACAGGGTGAAGCAAGCCTCTCATTTGCATGCTTGAGATTATATGCATTTGAAAAGTCATTTCCGCAGGGTGTATGAATGGCATTAATTCCCATGTGGCACGCTCTGCCCCCCTCCAGGGCCTTCATCCCACTGACACACACCCATACACCTCCTTCAATGCTCCCGCCCACCTACCAACATACCCCCCAAACCTGCATGACAGGTACTCCCAAGAGCTTTCTGAATTCTCACCTCTGCCCTGGGACACCTGCCCTCCAAGGACGAGCACACCAGCAGCCTCATGTCTTTGGCCCACCACAGGGTGTCAAGACTCACTGTGGGTGAACAGGCTCTGGGTGCCTGGGACACCCAGCCAACTAAAGACAGGATGGGGTGGGGTGCTGGCAGGAGGCCTTGATTACCAGTGCCCTGTAACCGTAAGGGTGTGGGGCATGGAGGAGGAAGTCAGTGTCGACAGGAGCCTGAGCCCTGGCTAGGGGAGCAGGTAGGGTCCTGGGCTCAGCCACACACCACTGTGAATGCTCCGTCTTCCCTCTTCTCTGAGCCTCTATTTCCCCATCTCTAAACGGATAGGCGGTCTTGAAGGTCTCTTTTCACTCTCAGTCCAGCATGTGGACATGAACCACAGTATTTCAGTGAATACTGGGAGGTACTGATGGTCCACTGGAGTCACAGCTGGGTCCCTCTCCCAGTGGACTCCACCCAGTGTAGACCTGAGCTGCTTCCTCCAGTACTGAGGGGAGAGCTCCAAGAGGGCCTCCTTCCTTCTCCACACACCCCTAGCCTCCCCTCCATGCTCCTCCCCCAGCCACCAAGGTCCTCAGCAAGGAGCAGCTGAACACCTGTGGATCTGAAAGGCAGAGCCTCTGAGAATTAGACCATCTGCTTTCTAAGCTCAGCTGTGTGACCTTGGGCAAGTCACTGGGCTGCTCCTTCTGCCTCCATACAATGAGGTGGGGGTTGGTCAGGAGTCTTTCTAAGGTTCATCAATACTGGGTTCTTATCCCCCACCCCAGACTTCCCATACTTCTCTCCTACCACATGTTGGGGGCAAATGGAGACAGCACTGGAGGCCGAGTTATTCTGGCAGGTCCAGAATTTGTCTGAGGCTCAGGCGCTGTACTTGGGCAGGACCCAGTGGGCCATCCCTCAGCGTTCCCCGTGGGGGAGCCAGGGCACCTCGGAGCCTAAGTCGGGCCCGGAGGCTCCTGCAGATGCCGTCGGAAGGAAGCTGGGTCAAACCCGCGGCCGCCTCTTCCGCTCTGGGGGAGTCTGCGGGCCGCTGGGGGCTCCCGCTTCCCCTGAGGCTCCGGGCTCTTCAAAGAACCTGGGCCGGCGAGTGCGCAACTAGGGACGCCCTTGGAGCTTGCCAGAGTCCGCCCCGTCCCCTCCCTGGCCGGAAGTGACGAGTGCCACCTACCCTGGGGCCAAAGGGGGGACCCACGGGCTGGGGTGCTTTCGGGGAAGGAGAAAAGAGAAGGGGAGCCCCACACGCGGAGAAACCTTTTGTGCCTTTTCGCGGGCCCATATGGCGTAGCAAGTATTAATTACCGTCGCTTTTTAATTAACAATCGCTTAATCTGAGCTGTAACATTTGCCATGACACCCTGCGCCTCGCCGCGAACCCGCGCCGCCCGCCCTGCCAACTCATCAATTAATTTTTATTGACGTTTTCTTCCCCAAACAGGCACAATACCAGGGTTTTCCAATTAACACCTCTGCGATCTCTAATTAGTGCAATTAACAGACTGATGGATGCCTGGAGTTTACCCGCGGGGGAGGGAGGGAGGAAGGGGGCGGGGCAGCCCCCAGCGCGCTCCCGGGCGTACACGTGCACGCGCAGCTGGAGTGGGGATGCGGCCCCAGCTCTTAAGGGACACACGGGTGGGGCATGACCACAGGTAGCCCGTACCCAGAGCAATGGTGGTGGTTGGAATTTAAGTAAGAAGATATCCTTTCCAGTTCTCCGGAAACCTGTAATCTAGTATGGGAGATAGCAGGAGGTGGCCCTGCTGAGAGCCTGACCCTGGAAGTTAGAGTCTAGCCCTGGCTCTAACACCAATTTACTACTGAGTGACTTGGTTTTTTTTAAGAGTGGTGGTGGGTGGGTGGGGGGAGTCTCACTTTGTTGCCCAGGCTGGTCTCCAACTCCTGGGTTCAAGTGATCCTCCTTAGTCACCCAAAGTGCTGGGATGACAGGCCTGAGCCACCGCACCTGGCCTACTGAGTAACTTGGAGCAAGTTAATTCTCTTTTCTCCTCTGTATAACGGGGAGAACTGGACTAGATGTAGTCATCTATTTTATTATTTATAATTCCAACACAGATTAGGAAGCAGATTGCAGTTTAGAATTAAGATTTCTTAAAATACAATAGCATGGAGCAGAAGGCGAGAATGATGGACCACAACGTTAAATCGGGGGGCTGCAGACCCGAGTGCATCAGAATCGCCTTGGAGAGCTTGTTAAAACACAGATTACTTGGCCCCAACAGAAGTTTCTAACTCAGTAAGTCTAGCGTGGGTCTGGGAATCTGCATTTATAAGAAGTTCCCAGGTGATGCTGATGGTAGTTGTCCCAGGCAATGGGGCTCCAACTGACTTTAGTTATAAGCTTCCTGGTGGCCAAAACTAGACGACAGATCTCCAAAAGCCATTCAATCATTCAACATGTATTTAGGGCCCCATTAAGCTAAGCACTGGGAATCTACCTGAAGGAAACTGAAATGTGGGCCCTACTGAACAAGGCAGTACAGCAGTGCCCTTAGATGCACTGAGAGCAGCAGGTGAAGGACTCAGCAAGGGCAACTGGTAATAACCAAGGTCCTAGCCCCTTCTTGTTTTTTTCTAGATAAACCTGGCACTTGTTTTTTTCCTAAAAACAAGTTTCCTAAAAACCAGTGGGGTTTTAGCCATGAACAAAGTCATGCTTCTCTCTCCTCTAATGGTTGGCCAGGAGCATGTTTCATCTGCAACGACCCTTCATCCATTCATTGGTGTGACGAATGCTTAAGTACCTACAGTGTGCCAGGCTCTGTGTATGCAGACTCCAGCAGAGCAGGACACAGGCCTTGCTCTTGTGGAGCTTATGTTCCCACGAAGGGGGTGCAAATGATAACTAAAGACACAAGTAAATGGAGAAGCCCAAGTCAGATACATTCTATCGAGTGTGAGTACAGGACAGGGAATAAATGGGGATCTAACATATCCCCATTTGTGGAGAGGGGCAGGGAAAGCTGCCTTTTCCAAGGAAAGGGCATTTATGCTTAGATATGAAGGCTGAGTAGGTATTGGCCAGGCAAAGTATACAATGAATGCAGGGCAAACAACATATGCAAAGGCCTTCATTTTACAAAGGAAGGGTCACCAGTTTCAGACTTTTCCAGAACTAAAAATCTTTGAAATACATGTATTTCTAGATATATAAAAAGACACACATGTGGATACCAGAGCACAAGGATGCCTTCTAGTTCCTACCTTCTCCACTTCTTTTTAGCTATCCTGCTATCAGATCTTACTTATGTAAAGCGATATAAAACAGAGGGCTTTTCAGAGCAATGAGCACTGGTCCTTCAAGTAACTGCAGGATGCTTCCCAATCCAAAGTCCCAGGGACCAGACTCCCCCATTCAGCCCTGGCCCCAGAGGCCCACTGGCTTCTGGCTTTAGGTTCCAGGTAAGGGGAGGGCTCCAGGGCAGTGGCCACTTTGGGCCTCTGGATTACTTAGCCAGCCACTCATTTGCCAGATGACCTGCTAACCCTTCCTGGCCTCTTACTACCTTTGTGAGGTTGAGGAATGAGGTCACTAGTCTGAGCCTTGGTTTCCTTATCTGTACCGTGGGGCTAATGCCAATACACCTTCCTACCAGGGTTGCTGTGGTATCAAATCACACTGCATGAGGAAGATGTTTGGAGCAGGGTAGTTACTATAATTATGGGAGTCCAGAAAGTCCTGCTACAACCCACTTCTGAGTGGGCTATGGTTTAAAAATTGATTCCACCCCTCCTGCCCCCCACCCCCGGTTCAGCATTGAAGTGAGGCAAGACCCTACAGTATGGGTTAGAATGTGGCTATAGCTCCAAAATAGGCCCTGAAGCCAGAGCTGGGTGATGTGAGTCACACACTGCTTGGCTCCCTGATCATGCCAGCAGCTTCTCTTCCCAAAGCACATGGGGTTCTGTGGGTTCCAGAGTAGGTTTAATCCCTCTCCAAGACCCTGCCCTCCTTTAGCACTCCCCGTTGTGGGTCAGAGGCTGGCACCCTGGGCTTCCCTCTGTACCCCCACCTCCACCTGAGTTCCTGGCCTGGGAGTCTCCCTAAATGACTGTGACATCCTAGAAGCTACCTACCCCAAACTCTAAGGGCCATTCAAGGCCTTTTAGCACAACACTTTGGCGCTCAGAGGAGCTCAGTACAAGTGGCAGGGCAAAGACATTCCTGTCTGAAAGGCTGCAGCAAAGCCTTTGATTTGGAAGGTGAGCCGCCATCCTGTGCCATCTGTTCCAGGTCCTCCCCCAAGTTCCAAAGAGCTCTATTTCTGAATCCTAAAAGTAAGAGACATCCTGGTAGAAAAATTTTTAAACAAACAAACAAATGGATAAGGAAAAAACAGAGTACTCATAATCCTACCACCCAGAGATCTAGCCCTTTGGGATACACAGCCTTTCCAGTCAATGCACTCTCACTCTCTTTTGGCACATAAACATTTAAAAAGTGAAACTGGGGTCATAATCTGTACATGGTTTGAATTTTCCTTTTTCCACTCACCATTTACTATCATAAGCATTTCCACATGCCATCAAATATTTTAGGCAACAGTTTTTAATGGTCACACAGTTGCTTGAATGGGCTGCATGTTCCAGAATGGATTGAGCCAATCCCCTAGAGTTAGACATCTAGGCTGTTAGCTATGTTTTACTATGACTCTGCAGTAAACACCTTTATGGGAACAGGATACTCTACGTTTTTGACTATTTGCCTCGAATACATGTTTAGAAGGTGGAACTGTGTATTTTTAAGGCTCTTGATAGGTTTATTCCCTAATTGATGCCCACAAAATTCATATCAATTTTGTCCAATTCTCCCTTCACAAGGCAGCCACATCTCATAAGACTCTCGGGCTCTTACCTTTTTAGCCATTTCCTTCAATTCTCCTCAGCACCTTCTCCAGGAGATTCTCAAAGCCTGAATAAGGCATTCGCCACTCAACACTACAGGCCCTGCCAAGTCTGGGTGAGCTCCTAAGCTCAGAGTGGGGCAGGGAGCTTTTACCTGCAGCTGATACTAAGCACAGTGGGCAATGGGGTCGGAGCAAATGGAGGTGATTAAAATGCCAACCTTACTTTTGAGGGGCTTGAAATGGAGAGAGAGACTAACGGGCAGGTAAGCTTTCCTTCTAAACATCAGAATCACCTGGGGAGCTTCAAACAAACAAACAAACCCATACCTATGGCCTGCCCTAGGTCAATTAAATTAGGGAATGGGACCCAGGGGTGGATATTTCAAAAAGCTTTCCAACCATTCTAAATTCCCAGTGGCGCCAGGATTGAGAACTTCTGTCTTACACAACATACGCAGCTTACAAAGGTTATGTTAGACACTGGGGACCATGGAGTCCGGAAAGAGTAAGGGGTGCTCCGGAAAGGCTTTCTGTAGGAGGTGGCTTCTGAGCTGAGCCATGAGGCAGCGAGGCCTCGGCACACAATTGTGAATATATTTTATTATTAAAAACCATTCGATTCACAGAGTCCCCGAGAGTGCTTTCCTACAGCCTCTCCCTCCCCCTATGCAATTTTGCGCTCATTTTGACAGAGGAAGGAACCACACTTCAAAGATGCCAAAGACTTGACAAGGTCACCTGACTGCTAAGTGGCTGAGCCAAACTGAAAGCAGGTGGCTCTCCTGACTCCTAAACCAGTGCTCTTCACTGCATCCAAACTCCCCGAGTCACTCTGGAATCCAAGCCTTCCCTCACCACCACCACCCTCCTCCACCTTACCTTCTACTGGCTCCAGCCCGGAAACGCTCCCACAGGCCCTGGCAAGGTGGCCTCCCCCAATACCCCTTCCTACTACACAGACCAAAAGGAAGAATTAACAATAAAGGGGGAAAAAAGAAAAAGAACCAAAGATCCCACTCCATCTCATTAAGAAAGTAAACATAAGAGCCATCTAAGTGTCTAATTAAGCTTCTAATTAGTCCCTGCTTGTTACTAATGCAAATTAGATTACTCCGCTTAACTACAGCATGTCCACAACACCCTTGTTAATTGCGGCCTTTTGAAATTAAATTACTCCCTAATTAGCATATCAAAGCCATTGATTCGGAGCTGGGAAAGATGAGGGCAAAAGGAGCCGAATGCCAAGTTTGGTTAATCAGAGACGGCTAATTAAATAGTGACGTCTTACGTGGGGGGCCTGCTGGTTAAGGGGTAGGGGCAACTAGCCCAGGGCCTGAATGGCCATCTGGAACCTGGTTCTGGTACTGCCTTTGGCTCCAGGGTTTCCTGTGGGCACAGGAGGGGCTCTAGTGGGCCTGGGACAAACCACTGAGTATGGCTGTGTCTGGGCCCCTGGCTGTTCTGCCCAGTCTGCCCCTGACATGCCTTGGCCCCTCCCTTCATTTCCCCAGATGATTTCCAAGTGTGGCATTCACAGGGATCTTGGGCACCAATTCAGGGGCATCCAAAACACAGTCACATTTGAATATGCAAAGATTCGGCGTCCTTCCACGTCTCTCTCCCTGTTCTAAGGTGAGTTCCAGAAGGGTAACTTCTGTGTGTGGTTTCATTCTTGGAAGAAAGCCCCTCCTCCCCAACAAAAGTACACAAAGGGAGTAAGTGTTGGGGGCAGGGGATGACTTTATCATAGAGGGTCTCACCCTGGCAGGGAGGGGCGGGTTTCATCTTGAAACAGGGCCCCTGGAGACACAAGGCCTTATGGTAAAAAGGCCTACCCTCAGTGGTGGAAAGAAGGGAAAAACAATCACCCACCACCATCAGGTCTTTTTTTTTTTTTTTTTTTGAGACAGGGTCTCACTCTGTGTCGCTCAGACTAGAATGCAGTAGCATGATCTCGGCTCACTCACTGAAACCTCTGCCTCCTTGGTTTAAGTGATCCTCTGGCCTCATTCTCCTGACTAGCTGGGACTACAGTTACATTCCCACCACACCCTAATTTTTGTTTTTGTAGAGAGGGGGTTTCACCATAATGCCTAGGCTGGTCTTAAACTCCTGAGATCAAGTGATCCTCCCACTTTGACCTCTCAAGTGCTGGGATTACAGGCATGAGCCACTGTGTCAGTTCCACCATCGGTTCTTAAGTAGCTGTGTAGAAATTAGATTTGGGTCAGGGTGTCCTTATAGGTCTTCTCTGACCTATAAAAAAAACTGCAGGGTTTTTTTTTTTTTTTTGGAGACAGAGTCTCACTGTTGCCCAGGCTGGAGTACAGTGGTGCAATCTTGGCTCACTGCAACCTCTGCCTCCCAAGTTCAAGTGATTCTCCTGTCTCAGCCTCCAGAGTAGCTGGGATTACAAGGACCCGCCACCACGCCCAGCTAACCTTTTTAGTAGAGATGGGGTTTCGCCATGTTGGCCAGGCTGGTCTTGAACTACTGACCTCAGGTGATCTACCTGGCTCAGCCTCCCAACATGCTGTGAGCCAATGTGCCTGGCCAAACCCTGCAGAGTCTTTCAGATGCTGTCCCCCACTCGATTTTCCTTGAAAAATACTGGGGACTGGTGAATCTCTATGTCAAAGCTGCTAGCCAAAATGCCCTCAGGGACTAGGCTGGTCACGTAGAAGGCCAGGTGAGGAGGGCACAAGAAGGCAGCTGCCACTCAATCCCAGTCCATCCTTTCCACACAGAGATGCAGACTCAGTGTTGACAGGGCTTGGGTTTTTCAAAAGGAGCCTTAGTGGGAATATTTATGTGAAATTTACCACTGTAATGAACTGTGCGTGGGTCAAGAAAACTCAACAGGGGTGAAGTTAGTCCATTTGTGACCTCAGCCCTTACGGCCAGCATTCCAGAGAGGCAGGTTCCAGTTAACTGTGACCCTGGGCAAGTCAGGTCACCTCTCTGGGCCTGGGTCCTTCACCTATCAAATGAGAGTGGTAATTACCACTGCCTGGATAATCTTTCAGGGTTGTCATGGGGATGAGAACAAGGAGGTATGTGAAACTGCAAAGCACAGTTCCTCAGTCAGGGCCTGGTGACCACCTAGCTCTACCTGCCACAGCGCCCTCCCAGGTTTCCTAATGGGGGTGTCCCATTAGAACTTTCTTCCCCTATCTTTCATGCAAGGGGCAGAGCGAGGGCTCCCAAGTGTCCTTTAAAATGCTGAGGGCTTTTTCCTGCAGATACCTGGCCTGGCTGTTGGGAGGCTTGGAGGTACCACACACTTGTGCTCTCCGCGCTGCATTTAATGGATCAGGCCTGGCAGCGGCAACAGCTTCTGAATGACAAAATCCTGAGGGTTGAGAGGTCCCTAGCTTAGTCCTTCTATACCTCCCCGATCCCCAACTAGGGTGGAGTCTGTTCCCAGCTCTTCCTCCCACCCCTAGTCCTCCTAAGTTTCTCACCAGTAGCCCCTGGAGCACACAGGGTCACAGCCAAATTCCCAAAGGGTGAGATTCTGTTTACTTAAGGAGAGATCAGACAGGGTCCAGGGGAGGGGAAGTCCTCCTGCCCCCACCTCAGAAAGGGCAAATCCAGCCAGTACCCAGCCCATGGGTATCCATCCAAGCCAAACTTGGTAAAGGGGCCCAGAGCAGTGGTTTTATTTTAGAAAATAAGTGAAATTAAAAGAAAGGCAGAAAAAAAAGGAATGGGGGAGGGGACAGCTGCCCTGGTGTGAGGGGGAGGGGGGACGGCAGCACATAAGGGCCAAGCTGCAGCCCGCCTCGCCTCACAGAGCGCTCTCTCCCAACGAGATTCAATTAATTGATAACATGAGGCATCAAATTAATTTCTGGAGGATGTGAGATTCTGATGAAGGGAAATCTCGGTGATGGGGATCGGGCGGGAGGGGACAGGCAGCACCCCTTTTAATCAGGCTCCACGGCCTAATTGGGAAGGAGGAGACTTGCATGGGTCGTAGTGTCCCCTGCCCTGAGCTCCACAGCACCCCTTTCAGGAAGGACCCACAGAAGCAGTAGGCTCCCAACGCCCTTGAAACAAAGAGGGTGTGCATTGAGACCTTCAGGTCTCTTCTTCCCTGGCTCCCAACCCGCAGCTTCAGGGTGGTGAGCCTGTGGACACTGGACTGCAGGCGCACTCTTCACCCACTCTACAGTTAGGAAAACCAAGGCCCAGAAAGGAGACAGGTCATGCCTAAGGCCAAAGAGCGAGTTAGGAAGTTGGCAGCAGTGTGCTTGCTGAGGCTCCTTATGACGTATCCGTGTGGGTTCAGATCCTGTTTAGATCCAGACCCACAAAGTCATCTCAGAGCAGCATGGGTGGGCGACCCTCTCTGTGGCTACAAACTGCCATGCTGCCTGAGCCGTCCCCTCTTCCAGTGTTCCCGGATCCCCAGCTGCCAGCCTGAGCTGACCCAGCTGCAGTTATTTCCTTGGAGTCTGCTGAGTGCCGAAAACACCTTGTGTTACATCCCTGTGCTCAGGTCTTAGACGCAGGAGATTCCAGCAACTCCAACTGATGCGCTCAATTAAAAAGGTAAAAGCTCACCAGGGGAACAATCCAAAGCGAGTGCTCAGCTGGGGAGGGGGAATAGGTAGCTCTGGCTCTCAGGGAAAGAAATCTCGGAGGCTTCCTGAAGGAGGATTCTCTCAGTGGACCCAATCGACACCCTCAACATGGCCTGACCATTCAGCTCCTCCAGCTCCCATCCAGAGATGCGGCCTCAAAAACCCTGATGCTTTGCTCCCTGAGTGCTTACTGTGTCTGCAGCAGCCCCTCGCGGGGTCTCCCGCAAATCCTGACGTTCCATATCCCCCCAAAACTCTCCCCAGTGCACCCCCTCCTTCCAGAATGCGGATGTGCATCTGCAGGGGGAACCTCAAAGGAAAGGAGGAAGTACACCACCACCCTCTTTTGGAGCAACTTCTTTAGGCCTGGGTCTCCTAGAGACATAGAAATGTTCTCCTAGAAACGTAAAACCAGTTGGGAATGCCATCCAAGGAAGCCCCACTGAGGAGATGAGAACGGAAGCCCCCGCAACCCCGTCACCCCACCATGTCCTATCTCAGCTCGGGGTTTCAGGACCCACTCTGGCTTAAGTGACCAGTGACCACTGATCTGTGCTCCGGCCCTTGCTCCATTTCTGATTTTCTAAGCTGCACGAGAGCCACCTCTTCTCTGGGTCCCTCCCGCCGCACTTCACCAGCCTGGACTCCAGCACACAGTAGGTGCTCCACAGTATTCATAGGATGGATACAACTACTGAGTCCCTGGTTCCATTTCCTAAGCCACCCTGCCTTCAAGTCGACATCATTTTGCCACCCCTTTCCTGCTAGTTGAGAAACTTCTGCTCCCACCAGTCTTGCCTACCTTGAATAAATGCCGGACGGTCTCTATTCTACCTACTCTACTTTGTTAGTCTGAGGAAAACTCACCATGTCACCCCACTTTCCATTTACATGGCCATCAGAACTTTAACAGGAAAGGAAACACCATTTACCTCTATCTTGTACCATCAATTGGCCCCACCCACCATTAGGCCTGGCTGTGGAGGCTCCAGTTGGCCAGAGGATTGGGCCCAGGGAGGTGGGCAGTGCAGATGTGATTCAGGGCACAGGCCACTGTATGGCTACCGTCCAGACGGGAAAGGAGGAAGGTGCAGGGCTGTGCCAGAGGGAAAGCCAGGGAAAAAACCTTGGTCTCAGGAGGGGTCCTGGGACCAGGATCAAGCAAGGAGGGCATTTGCCAGGCCCAAGCCTGCCCAGCCCAGGCAATACATCACAGCAGCACTGACTCCACGTCCAGCACCCTGCGGCCCTGTCCACATGTGTACCTTTTGTGCCAGCAGCTCTTGTTTTCTAGCTCAGGCAGGTATGCCCTGAGTCCAGGCTCTGCAAGGGCCCAGGAGCAACATCTCACAAGACCACAGCATCCGAAGTGGCAGGATTCAGAGGAAAGAGGTTTCCACTGTGATCCTGGCTTGGTGGAACTGGCAGCGGGCTGAAGGTGTGTATTTCCACAGAGAATCCTGGGAGGCAATGCTGAGGGGTGCCAGTAACTCCAGGCTCAAGGGGAGTTTCCTTTTGCTTCTTTGAGATGATCCATTCAGTGCTAGGTCCCAAACTGGCCTGAGACTTGCTGCCAAAATCTTCCAGAAGGACATGTAGGCTAGGGTTTCCAAACCCCAGAATCTCCCTTTCTGGAGAGAGGGTTTATCAGTCATTTTTATTCTTCTGCATTCTGGGGAATTCTCTCTCCCATTTATGTCTGTCCCATGGGCTCCTTAGGAGTGCCTGGGGAACACTCCAGGGTTGCCCGCAGGTACAAACACCAGATTCTACACCTACAGTCCCCTTCCCCCTTAAAGGAAAAAAGAGAAAGATGGCCTTCACACTAGAAGGCAGGTAGCTTAGGCCAAGCTTGTGGAAGAGGGAGGAGTGGCAGCTCCTCCCATCCCTTCCTTTCTCCCTTCACCAAGGCACAGGCTTGAGCCCTACTAGTTTTACGGAGTCGAGAGCCCCACGTTTCAGTCCCAGCTCTGCTACCATGTAAGCATGTTACCTTGGACAAGTTGCCTCTTCTCTCTGGGCTTCATTTTCCCAACCCATAAAATAAAGATTAATCCTTCAGTATTTCCAGTATTCAGCTAATGTGTGGCCTGGCAGTGCTAGCAAATTAATAATAAAAGCCATCCCTTGATCAGTACTACCATGTGCCCGGCACGGTGCTAGGTACTTGACATCTGCTCTCTCATTCAGCTCCCAAATGGAATCTCTAAGGTGGGTATTATTGACCTACTTTACAACATAAGAAAATTGAGGTTCAAAGAGCTTAATTAAGTTCCCCAGAGTCCCATCTCTACTGCCAAGTTCCAAAGCCTTTTCCACTCTGACACATGTTCTGCCCTGGGGAGGCCTCAGTTCCTTGTGCTGAGTTCCAGAGTTCTGGAACCAAGTCTGAGGAGGCCATTCCAGCCAACGGAGCCTCAGTCTGTCAAAAATAGTACCTGCCCTGCGTTGGTCTGGTGAAGCTGGAGCGTGGTTAAGATCTGTGAGAAGGGAAACTGTGAGGAGTTTCTTGGATGGAAGAAATGATTATTTCACACAGCTTAGGCTATTAGAAAAGTAAAGACATTGTGCCTGCTTAGGATGGGACTGGGGGGCTTGCACCGTGGCTGGAGAGAAAGGAAACTGCCAAGGCAGTGGGGTAGGAAGGGTTAAGATACAGGGAAAGCTTCTAAGGGAGACGACCCTTCCCTCCCCTTGAATCTCACACCTTGCCTGTGAAACAGACACTCTGTTCCCATCCTTCTCTCCCTGATGTGCTATATTATCTGTTTCTCCTACCCCAACAATCTGAGGTCCAGAGAGCAGACCCCAGCCTTCATTGCTTGGGTACCTCAGGCAGAGTAGGGGCTCAGCAAACATTTGGGGGAATTACTGGATCAAAAGCAAGCCCTCCTCTCTCAGTCCCTCTGCTTCCCTCCCCCCAAGGAAGAGGTATGTTGGGGTAGAGGCCAGGCAGGATGCACACATTCCTGGCAAGAAGGGACCTACCTGCCTGCTGCCTGAAAGGAAGTTTTTGGCAAAAGTCAGGGGACGGGAGCTGGGGGCGTTTAGGTGTGAGGAGGGTCCCTACACAGAAAGGGACAGGAGCAGGTCCCTTTGCAAGTGGGACCCTTTCCAAGTGCTCTGGCCCTGCCGTTCTCCAGCACTGGGATCAGGTCTTTCTCCCCCAGGGCTCAGGGGTTCCCCAACTCCATAACTCCTGGGAAACCTGCCCAGGACAGGGAGAAGGATAGAAAATCCCACCCAAGCGCCCAGCCCTTAGTGCCAGGAAAGAAGGTTCCCATGGTCTTCCAAACTTAGTAGCAAGGCTGGAGCCAGGATAAAGTGGGTCCTAAGGGTCTCGCAGGAGAGATTCAGCGCTCACCCTGTGCCTGTGGTTGCTGGGAGGGGACAACCACAGAACCACCCCTCTCCTTGCCACCTTGCCCCTCTGACTGGAGTGTGAGTGACTCCCCCAACTCAGTCTTCTGAGGGTCTGAGATCAAAGGGCATCATGGGAGCTAACAAACTGTTCAAGTACCAAGAACAGAGCCCCAGCATCCTCCCTCCAGCCACCAGGTAACAGCCCCAAAACCCTGAGGCAAAAGTTTCTCAAGTTGAAAAAAAAAAAAAGCCCTGCAGACTTCCCCACGGTGGTTTTCCGCGGGGGCGGGCAGAGGTTTTCTGAGGCCGTGGCTCCCTTTCAGGCAGCTGGGTCCACTAGGCCCGGCCTTCGGTCCCTGCTCCTACGGGCTGGTTCACCGGGAGGTGCAGGGGGGGCTCAAAATGCCCGATGCCCGCAGGGCATGGCGGTCAGGAGGCCGTTCAGTTCTGATTCTCTGTAAAGTGAGCTTCTGGGTTCTGCGGTGGTACTGGCACAGACCTTACCGCAGCTACAGGCCATATGACGACCCCGCTGCTTCTTCTTTCTGCGGGCACTCGGGGCAATCCTAACAATCGCCCCTCAAGCTGCCCCAACCTCAATCCCAGACCCGACGAAGTGCGTGCTGGGACGAATCCAGGCGGGTCTCCAAAACCGGGGTGAAGATGCTGAAGTTCAGGCGAAAACCCGCATTGGCCAAAATGCTCCCGGGCTTTCTCAGGAGCCACCCGAATGGCAGCTTCACACTCGGGTTTGCTCCTCCGGACTCCCCACCCCTATTCCCGACTCCAGGAGCCGCAGTCAACCTGCGGGGAGACTAGGTGCTGGGGTGCTAGGCACGCGGTGATCTCCAGACGCCCGAAACGCCAGGCGCCAAGTCAGCAAGGAAACCAGCCGGGAGGGGGCTGGCCAGGGAGGCCGGGGAGCAAAGGAAAGGGCAGGGTGCTCTCTAGGCTCGGGGTTCCCATACCCTTTCCCCCTAATCTAGGATCGGGGTGGAACGCGGTATGTTCACGAGGTCGCCCCAGTTGGGGTACAGAGGGAATCCGCCACCGTCTAGGCCTCTGCCTCAAAATCCGCATCCCGCGAAATTACCCGGTTCTTTATGGGGGCGGCCGGGACCTCAGGTCGCATTCTACTGCTACTGGCTCTGTTCTGCCGCAGCGCTAGGAAGTTTGTTTGTCGTGGATGAGAAGCCCGAAGCTGAAGCGCCGCGAGTCAGAGAGGTGCTGGGGTTGTCCAGGGGAGATACCAGATTCCTCAGTTTGGGGGGGCGGGGTCCTGCTCGGACACTCCGGGCTCCTTCCCTGGTGGCCTCCGGGCCTCCGCGGCCGCCCTCTCTTCTCCCCATACGTGGTGGGGCGGCAGCTCTCTCCACACCGGCTGAGTAGAGGTGTTGGCCAGATCGTTCCCCCACCCTCCATCTCCGGCGCACAAATCACAGGGGCCATTTCCAGACGCTCTCAAGTCCCCAAGAAGTTTTCCGCTCTATCCCGGAGCTGAATGAGCGATGGGAAAGGGGCTGACCCGCCCTGGCACTTCCGAGGTGCGACCTCAGCAAGACGACGCGGCGAGTAGGACCGCGATACCCCGCACCCCCTCTTGCCCCCACGTTCATCGGCCTCCTGCGCGTCCCGGGGAGTCCCATACCGACTGGAGTTGGGGGGAGCCCAGTTCACCGCTTCCCTTCCCAGCTCAGGAAAGTCCGGGCCGGGAAGTATTCTTTGTCTGACTCGGGGCGGGGAGGGGGTCGCGCCCCGGTACACCCCATTCCCAGCGGCCCGGCCGGGAGGGGGCGGGGCCCAGATTCTTGGGGAAGGGAGGGCCTCGGTGGCCTCTCCGGCCGCCCCCCTCCCAGCGCCGGCCTTCGGCTGCCCCCACTCCCGCAGCGCCACAGCCCCCACCTGTTCCCAAGGCAGCTCCGGCCCGCAGGGGCCCGGGCCAGGGGCGGAATGTCGCGGCTGCGCGGGGTCAGTGCGCCGCGGCCGGCCCTGGCTGGAACAAAGTGCGCCGGCCTGGGCCCGGCTCCTCCCGGCGCCCGGCGCGTCTCGGGCGGGCAGTTTGCAAACACAAAGTGAGCCAGGGAGCGGGCGAGAGAGTGCGCGAGCGAGGGAGTTGGTCTGGTCGCCCGCCCAGCCCCCACCCGCGTCCCTGGGCCCGGCCCGCCACCTACCTGTCCCGCCCGGCCGCTCCGTGCGGGCTCCGGCCCGTCAGCCCGCGCGGGGCATGGGGCTCGCTCCGGTCGCAGCCCGGGCCCGCCGCCGCCCGCCGGGGCTGCCCCTCCGCGCCGCCCCGCGCCGCGCAGCTCCCGGGCGTCCTCCCAGCGCGCCGCGCCGACCGCCGCGCGCCTCAACCCCGCCGGGGCATCGCACTTTGTGGGCTGCTCGGCTCGCTCCGGCTCCGCTCCTCTTTCCCGGTCCTTCCGCGACGCTCGTCAGCTCGCTCCGGCTCCCAGGCTCCGGGACCCCGGCGTCCCCGCCCCCGGCCCAGCCCTGGTTCCGGCCCGGGCTCCTCCCCGCCGCGCCGCCGCCGCCTGCGCCGCGCCCTCCTTGCGGGCTGGGGGCTCCGTCCCGGCCGCCGGCCGCACTGTCCGGTCCGCAGGGGCGGCGGGCTCCGGACTCCGAGGGGCTGC
This sequence comes from Cacajao melanocephalus, assembly GCA_963573385.1. Taxonomy (NCBI): domain Eukaryota; kingdom Metazoa; phylum Chordata; class Mammalia; order Primates; family Pitheciidae; genus Cacajao; species Cacajao melanocephalus. The sequence continues at coordinate 159,981 of CAUYLG010072574.1, read as the reverse complement.
GACTGAGCCTGGGCTGCGAGTGGCTGCGAGCGGGCGGGGCGGGAGGGGGCGGGGGAGGAGGAGGGTGGAGAGGGAAGGAGGGAGCGCGCGGAGCGCGAGGGAGGAGGGAGCAAGAGAGCGAGCGGCGGAGGGAGGGGAGACCAACTTCTAGTGCTACCATAATTCGCCTAAAGCAGGTGCAGCAACTTTCACCCCGCCAGGCAGCTGGCTGAGAGCGAGAGAAGACCACGTGCACCTAACTTTAGGGGAGGAAAAATGGGAACGTGGGGAGAAGACGTGGGGCGGCAGATCTGAAAAAGGTGGTAGGTGGAGGGACCCCAGGGATTCAGCCTGGCCTCGGGCTAATTCTATGGCGCGCTTGCAAACCCCGGCCATCCCCTGGAGTCTGGAGGTACGGCCAAGTCCTGCTCTCACACGGTTCACTGGTTCCCGGCGGGCTGCGCCCGGCGCGGGGAGTGGCCGGGGGCCCAGAGACCCAGCCAGCGACCGGCCTGGGCCCTCCCTGGCCTCCCTCCTGCTCCCCACTGCGTGGGGGCTGAGGATGGGCTTTCTGAGCCAGGGGTGGTGGGGGAGGCCCCTTCAGGGCTTTGTGAACGGTCACCCCCGGGTGCGCGCTGCCTCCCTCTGCGGAAAGGGAATTTCCCGTAAAGTGTTCTGCGAACCAGTGAAGAAGGAGCCCAAGGCTGGAGTCATACCGGCAAAGTGACGTGCAAAGTTGAGGCAATTATCCGGACAAATTGGATTGTAAACAAAACTCAGCATCTCTGAATATCACTTTTGCCCAGGGGGACTGGAGGAATTGTGGTGGTGGTGATGGTTGGGGATGGTGGCGATGGTGGGTTGAGAGAGGGAGGTCCGGACGAGGGAATGCCCACGGCCCAAGGGGGAGGGCTATGTTAGTAGCAGACGCCCCACTCAGAGTACCGTGGAAATCTCAATACCCTTCCTCCCTCACCCCCCTCCCCAACACACGCCGGAAATGTCTCCCATCTGTCTGCGTGTGTTGGCGCTGCGGAGAAGTGAAGGAGGCCTCAGGGGTCCTCATGAAGTGCCCCAACCCAGCTCAGTGATGCCAGGTCCCCATGACCAAGGGAGGACCCTGTTGTGGGATCAGGGCAGGAAGACAATGGCTCTTAAAGCCTCCCCTGGCCCCTGAATCCTCAGACAGGTGGACAAGGGGCAAGCATAGTATGTGAGCCCCTGTGGAGTGGGAGCTGGAAGTCTGAGGGGTGGGGGCTGAGCTGCAGGGATGGATGCTTAGTTGCCTGGGGGGAGGGGATTTCTTGGCCCTCCAAATGGCCCTTGAAAGAAGAGGGACTTGAGAGAGGAGGCACCTTCTTGGGTTATTTTTAATCACTTCTGACCCTTTTCTGCAACGTTAGTGACACCTACACGGGTCCACATTTTATGTATTTGCCCTGTTGGGCAAGTGTGGCAGGCATACTTAGGTCCTGCTGGAGTGTTTCAGATTTCTAGGTGTGAAATTGTTCAGGGAAGACTCTAAATGGTGTCCTTTCCAGTGTGGCAACTGAGATAACCACAGCCATAAGAATAAAAAATAGCTAACATCTGAGTGGTACCACCCACCAGGCATTTAATCTTCGCGGTAACCTTAGGAGGGAGTTAGTTCTATTAGCTCCATTTTACAGAAGAGGAAACTGAGGCACAAAGTGATCACGTCACTTGCCCAGGCTTACACAGCTGGTCAATGATGAGCCAGATTCCAACTAGAGCACTTGAGTGAGGACAGGAAAAAAGCTCACGGCAGTTTCTAAAGAGGCACTGCCTGCTTGTGGGTTAGCTGAGGGGAAGGATATTCCAGGAGAAAGAAAGCCCTTGGTGGTACCATCCGATTTACCTTCTGTCGAGGGCCAGCTCTGGTGGAAGTCATGGTGTGTGGACAGCCCTATGGCAGGTCCTTGGGTCAGACCAGCTGGGCCAGTGACTACATCCTCAGTTCTCCTGCCCATCCTTCTTACAGCAAAGGCTGAGGGTGGGGCGAGAACTAGGGACTTTAGAGACGAAAGAATTTCTGTAAGGGAGCATGGAAAGAGGTGACCTCTGAGGGGCTTCTCCAGCCCTTTTCTGGCTGGTTCACTGAATGCTTTTCCCATCCCCTTCCTGCAGCAGCCTTTGTACCTCACACATGGGCTCAGTTGCCCAGAGAGATTGCCCTGGGAAATGCTTCACTTTCCTTTCCGTTTACCCCTCATCTTGAGGCCAGTTCAGTTCCCAGCACCCTGTGATCTACAGTGGAGGGCTCAAGGCATCAAAAGACCCTGTCTTGTCTTCACCTAAAGGGCATTTTAGTGAGGAGAACAAAACCTCCCCAAAGAAAGATACAGAACAAATGTCCCCAAATCAAAGAAGCCAGTCCAAAGCCCTTCTTCCTGGTGCAAGAGCTTCATTAAGAAGGTTGAGAAGAGTAGCCCTTGACTCCAAAGTGGGAGTGACTGGGAGCAGGCAAGAGGGTCCCCTTTCTGTCCTTGTTCCTTCACAGGACTCAGGGCAGGTGCAGGTGCTCTGGCAGTGGCAGGAACCAAGGCTCATGACTTGGCCCCTCTAGGGGGACCGTAATTAAGAGCACAAGGGCTAGAGTCAGCCAGCCTTGGGTTGAACTTCAGCCTCTGTCCACTTAACCAGTGTGTGACCTGGGCAAGTTACATGATGTTTGAGTTTCAGTTTCCTCACTGATCAACTGGGAGGTTGGGAGGTCTCCTTGGGTGATTGGGAGGGAGGATGGACAAAACTTCTGGCCTGGTAACCTGTTCCTCATATGCTTTCCATAATTACTTATTTCCCTTTGATGAGCTCCAGGGTCCTCACTTAAAATGAGGAATGCTGACCTCATAAAGCTGCAAAACATGAGTTGCCACTTATTAAATGCTTGCTGTGTGCCAGGCAGTCTGATAACGTGCTGTTCAGCTTATTACCCCAGCAATGGTGACTGTTCTCCAGGTAAAGCTAAGAGAGGTCAGGTGACTTGCCCAGGTCACATAGCTAGGAAGTGGTGTGGCAAGGATTTGCTCCCAGGTCTCCTGCTCTGAAGCAGAAGCCCTTTCCCAAGGTCAGCTGCCACCCTATTGTGGAGATGAAGTGGGTTGATGGATGAGCTTGTTCCTAGCAGCAGGCCTGACACTCAGGGGTGGGTTGGGGTGGTAGTGGTGTGTGCATATAGAAACATTAGTCTCATTCCCATGGTCCCAACACAGCTAAGCTCAGATATTTTATGTTTCTGTTCATCCGAGTGCTTGAATCTCTTCTCAAAAATGATTTTTTAGCGTTTTTTTTTTTTTGACAGAGTCTCGCTCTGTTGCCCAGGCTGGAGTATAGTGGCATGATTTCGGCTCACTGCAACCTCTGCCTCCTGGGTTCAAGTGATTCTCATGCCTCAACCTTCTGAGTAGCTGAGACTACAGGCGTGCTATCGTGCCCTGCTAATTTTTGTATTTTTAGTAGACATGGGTTTCACCATGTTGGCCAGGCTGGTCTCAAACTCCTGACGTCAAGTGATCTGCCCACCTTGGCCTCCCAAAGTACTAGGATTACATGTGTGAGCCACTGCAGCCTGCCAAAAACTATTTTTTAGTTATTGAGGAATAAAATTTGATCAGCATAGGCTGGGTGCAATGGCTCATGCCTGTAATCCCAGCACTTTGGGAGGCCAAGGTGGGCAGATCACCTGAGGTCAGGAGTTTGAGACCAGCCTGACCAACATGAAGAAACCCCATCTCTACTAAAAATACAAAATTAGTCAGGCGTGGTGGTGCATGCCTGTAATCCCAGCTACTCGGGAGGCTGAGGCAAGAAAATCGCTTGAACCTGAGAGGTGGAGGTTGCAGCGAGCTGAGATACCATTGCATTCCAGCCTGGGTCTCAAAAAGAAAAAAAAAATCTTTATCAGTGTGATACAGTAACTCCACCCCTAACTATAGGTATATATGCATATGTACATAAAAATGCATATGTACATATGTTCACCAAAAGGCATAGAATACTATGCCATCTATTCGCATGTGCTGACTATTCTCAGTAGTCATCAACAGTGGAGTAGGTGACTAAATCCTGGCCTTCTCATCTATGGGCTAGTACTTGGCAATGAGGATGAACAAACCATTGCCATGGGCAACAACATGGAGGAATCTCACAAATATAACATTGAGCATAAAAGCCAGACACAAAAGAATACACATTTTGATTTCATTGATCTGAAATTCAAAACCCAATCTAATGAATTGATGGCATTAAAATTCAGGAGCATGGTGTGACAGGGGCCTGAGGAGATTTCTGGGGGTCTTTTTGAATTTAGGAGTTGGTTACAAGCATGTGTTCACTCTGTAAACATTAATTGAGCTATACATTTTATGCTTTAAAATGTGACACCTAAAAATCCTTGCTAATATAGGCCTTTCCGTGACTGTCCTTCTTTCCCATTCTCTAACCTTTGCGTGTAGATTCCTGAAGTTGGCCTTCCCAAGTAAGGTTTCTACTCTTACTCCTTTGGTATTGCTTGGGTATCTCAAATTTTTCTTTTGTTTTAGTTATTTATTTTTATTCATTTTTGTAGCATAATAAAGTATCAAGCAATTAAAAGTTTAAATGAGGCCGGGCATGGTGGCTCACACCTGTAATTCCAGTACTCTGGGAGGCCGAGGCAGGCAGCTCACGGAGGTCAAGCGTTCAAGACCAGCCTGACCAACAAGGTAACCCTGTCTCTACTAAAAATATAAAAATTAGCTGGCTGTGGGGGTGTGCACATGTAATCCCAGCTACTTGGGAGGCTGAGGCAGGAGAATTGATTGAAGAACCTGGGAGGCAGAGGTTGCAGTGGGCCCAGATCTCCCTACTGCACTCCAGTCTGGGTGACAAAACAAGACTTCGTCTCAGAAAAAAATAAAATAAAATAATAAAATATTAAATGAAAGGTAGCCTGCTCCTTGTTTTTACTGAACTACATGCTACTGAGATGAATGTCTACATGTTTGTTGCATGTTTTGTGTGTGTCTCTAGGTCACTTACAAGAGGCTGCTGGAGAGGATTCTACCTTATCAGTGTGCCCTGTGTTGTTTTATTACCTAGCTTCCCACTGATGGACAGTTAGATTGCGGTGGATGTTTGGGTATTATGGTTTCCTTGCTGCAGTAGACTTCCTTTTGTGACCTCCCTTCCCACTGTGCGTCTCCTTCCCCACTGTGGTTCCTCTGCTCTGGAATCTTATCTCCTTGCCATATCCCCACTATTCCTCCATTCCCTGCTTCCCAATCTTTCTGACTGGGAAAGACCTTGGATCTGTGCCAATTGGAAGTGAGGGAGGGATAGGAGAGGGACAGCTTTTTTCTTTTCCACAAAGGCTCCTCTTCCTCAAGATCAATGATGATTTAAACAAAGAAGTATTTCATTAGGGGTTGATATATTAATAAACTGTGTCAGGAACCTCCAAGGCACTCTTTTGGCTTCCTCAGTTTTAAGGGGAGCTCCTACCTCTTCGGGAGGCTTATCAGTTTACCATATTGCCCTGAGTAGATGACCATGGTAGTGTGGGTAGCTGCGCTGGGTGCTGTGGAGGAGAGGGCCTCCAGGACTGGAGTGAGGCTGGTTTATCTTTCTAGGTGCCAGGCTAACTGGGTGCCTGGGCCCTGGGAGATGTTCCTTTTAGGGACTTTTAGGGAGTCAGAGACTCAGGCCTTGCCCAAAGAGTGGTGGGCATGGGACTTTGGGCTGATTGGTGGAAAATCATTAAAGATCAGGAAATTAACGATAGCTTGACAAGCAGTGAGCAATTTTCCACTAATTGGAACACAACATCTTTAGGTCAAATGAGATTCCTACATGGGGGGATTTCTGTGCAGGAAGAGAGTAGGACACACGGGAAGGGGCCAAGAGAGCAGACCCCATGCCTTATCCCTCCCCCATGTATTGCACCCAGTCATTGATACATGGTGATGGGGATGGGGTGGAGGATGCATGAGGGTAGCAGAAGCCCCAGGAGTGGGCACAGAGAAAAGAACTCCTTCTCCCTTCATTTAGATCTTCCTTATCTTTTTTTTTTTTCTTTTTTCTTTTGGAGATGGGCCTCTGCTCTCTTGCCCAGGCTGGAGTGCAGTGGTGCAATCACAGCTCACCGTGATCAAGCTCCTGGGCTCAAGTGAGCCTGCCACCTCAGCCTCCAGATTAACTGTGACCTACCATGCCCAGTTTTTTTTTTTTTTTTTTTAAGAGAAGGGGTCTCTCTGTTGTCCAGGCTGGTCTCAAACTCCTGGACTCAAATAATGCTCCCACCTCAGCCTCCCAAAGTGCTAGGATTGCAGGTGCAAGCCACCTCGTCCAACCCTTCCTCATCTTTTAAGAGCTATCCATATCTTCCATCCACTCGAAGACTTTTGGATTTAAGTCTCAATTCTGTCACTTTCTAGCCCACAATCCTGAAGCAAAAGGCTTAACCTCAGTTTATTCAACTCCAAGATGGGAAAAAAGATGAGAGTCTGGCAGAGAGGTGGTGAGGACGAGTATGGCTTGTGTAGGATTCTTTGCAGTTTAGGCATTGGAGAGACTCTAGCTATTGTAATTCTTTCTTGATTATCCCAGCCCACTTTTTTCCGGATGCTCTTTAGTACTCCTGTGTTGTAGATGTTACAATGTGTTGTTAGCTAACTTGTTTAATAAGCTCCCAGTAACTTGTAACACACTGTATTGTTTGTTAACTGTTTAGCCATTTTACGCCTCATTTCTCCAACTAGATAATAAACTCTTTAGTTTAGGGACCCACAGTTTTTGTCATTTGCAGATTTCTCATTGCACCCAGCTTCATATCTTTTGCAAGGTAGCTGCACAGTAAATGCGTATTGATTTGATTACGATTTGATACTTTAGAGCAAAGTTTAAAAAACAAAAATAGCCTAACACTTTAGGGCGAGTTGGTGCCCCGTAGGTATCCACTGCGTGTTGTAGAACACAGATAATAACTGTGTCTTCATTGATTACAAGAAAAGAGCTAACTGGGGTCAAGGGGGTACTTGGGTAGAAAACGGGACAAGGAAGACTCTCACTCCCTCAGAGCCATCCCATTCTCCCAGAGAGCTGTGCTTTCTATTTTTCTCATCTCTCCTCTGGCTCCCTTTTTGTTTGTTGACTTAGGATGCTTCAGAGCTCTGTTCTTAGCAGAGGATGCATTCCTTCGCCATGGAACCTGGAAGACCTGGGGTTTGGGGTCTCAGCTGCTGGCACTGGAGAGTGAGGTGGGATGTAAAGGAGAAAAGTTAAAGCCCAGGTAGACGCACACTGAAAACAGCTGCCACTTGTTGAGCATCAACTGTTTACCAGGCACTTTTTTTTTTTTTTTTTTTTTTAGATGAAGTCTTGCTCTTGTCACCTGTGCTGGAGTGCAATGGCTCAATCTCAGCTCACTGCAACCTCTGCCTCAGCCTCCTGAGTAGCTGGGATTACAGGCGCCCATCACCATACCCGGCTAATTTTTGTGTTTTTAGTAGAGATGGAGTTTTGCCATGTTGGCCAGGCTGGTCTTGAACTCCTGACCTCAGGTGATCTGCCCTCCTCAACCTCCCAAAGTGCTGGGATTACAGGCATGAGCCACTGCGCCTGGCCCACCAGACACTTTTAATATGTATCTCTGATTCCTACAAATATATATATATATTTAAAAGAGAAAGCAGTGATCCAAATGTCAGAGGCAATGAATGTAGGGTAGAAACAAGTGAAGATAAAGGAGTCTTTATACATCCCTTATTTTGTGTGGCATCTGGCTGGGTCCATGGAGTGGGGCTCACATATTTCCTGATCCTCTTAATTCTATGCCAGGCCTGGACCCAGGCCCCACCTCCTTTTTGGTTCTCCTGCACCCCCTCTTCTTTCTGGTCTTCACCATGTCCCCTAGGGTCTTCTCTCCTCCATCCCCTCTGCTCTTGACCTATGGCTCTCCAGTCCCCAGGACCTCTCTCAAGGTTGTTAGGCAGAAGGAATTTCCTGGAGCCAGGCAGCTAAAGACAAAGATGAAGCTGGGTGTTGCTTAAAGAAGCATCCGGGCATCAGGCACTGTGGTAAGCACTCTCCACACATGACCTCATTTCACCTCCCGACAGTCCTCTGAGATGATGCAACAGATACTTGTTGGTGCCCTGTCTGGTGCACTGTTGACTTTTCACCCCTAAGGCTTCTAATCACTAGTGCCTGCCTTTCCTAGCTTAAGGGTTTCCTTTGGGCATTAGAACCCACTTTTCCACTGTGTGGGAGACTAGAAGTGCCAGGAAACTAACACTTCCTTGGGGAGCCCTCCACCCATAAATGATGGGAATTGCTGTATAAATACCCCTACTCCCTCACTCCCTTTGTGGGATATCTCCAAGTCATGTGTTCTATACATACTCTCAGGGTTTCCTCTGTGGGACTGAGCCCATTCTGTAGCTGGTTTGGTAACATAGACTTTGTTGCCTTGTTTCCTTGTCTTACGTCCCCACTTGTCTGCTGGTATTTCCTTCACCTCCTAAATCAACCATTTGCAATGGAATGGTGTCTCAGGGCTGCTTCTGTGGGAACCCAGCCTAAGTCAGGTTGATACTATTATTATCTTCATTCTATAAATGACAAGACTAAAGCTCAGAGAGGTTGAAATTCGTCCACGGTTCCACAATTATGTAAGTACAGCGCCTGCCTTCGTACCCTGGCTTGTTACACACTAGAGTGATCGCCTCATTGCTCTACTATATGACTTCTTGAGGGCTCTTTTCCTCTGAAGAAGTCTGGTTCAAGGCAATTCCCCTTGGCTTGCTGCCTTGAGAGGTAGGAGGTGGGGAGCGGGGTGGGTCAGGGGTACACTGGGAGTATTTCCAGCCCACCCAGCCCCTGTCTCCCTGTGGGGAGTCATAGCCAGTCCCTGAATTGCAGACAGAAAGAGAAGCAGAGAACACCTACAGGGCTGGAGATACGGTGACTAGAAAGAAGCGAAAGCCACCTGGAGAGCTGGAAAAGAAGAGGACGGGGTCAGGGGTACAAGGAGAGGGCAGGCTTGGGGCTGAGGAATCCTTCTGCGCATTTGCAGTACACAGCAGCTCCTGCGACAGCAGAAGGAATAAGATGAGAGACAGGAAAGGATTTATCTTTTTCTGTGTGTGTGTGTGTGTTTTGTTTGTTTTTTTGGAGTCAATATCTCACTTTGACACCCAGGCTAGAGTGCAATGACATGAGCACAGCTCGCTGTAGCCTCGAATTCCTGGGCTCAAGAGATCCTCCTGCCTTAGCCCCTGAGTAGCTGGGACAACAAAACCATTTCTTGATGTTGGAGTCTGCTCAGCCTGGGAATGTGGAAAGTCCCCTGCTGGGAACCTTCGGACCAGACAAGAAATTGGCCTGCCTCTTTCATGAGAGTGGAGGTGGGCCCCTCCAGGCAGGAAAGACCTGATCCCTTCAGAAACAAAAGTTACCTGGTGAGAACACCTTCCTGTTTTCTACTTTTTGGTTTTCATGACAGCTTTGTCTTAGTTTAGGTTCTCCCTGAAGCAGACTCTCAGCCAGTGATTCAAGCATAAGTGGTTTATTTGGGAGGTGGTCCCAGAAATACCAGTGGGGGAGCAGGGCGGGGAGAAGGAAAGGAAAGCAGCCAATAATGGGAGTGTTATCCCACTGTCAGCAAGAGGAGTGCAGTCCCACTGGTGACTTGAGCATGTGTGACACACACCGCACACAGGCCCCCCCGCAACGAGCGCAGGTCCTGGGGTGCTCACCCACCAACTTCCCCTTCATCATGGGCTGCGGCCTCCTTCCAGGCACATTCACTCTCCAGCACTTCCGGCTTGCTCTGGGCTGGAGCCAAGGGTGTTTCCATGGCCAGGAAAAAACCCTCAGGCAAAGAGCAGGTGTTGGCAGTAAGCAGCCTTCTACCTTTAGAGGCGAACACAGAGAGAGGAGCAGGGCGCCAGAGCCTGCCACACTCTGCCCTTCTGTTCTCCTGCTTAACTTTTCCTTTTCATGAGTCTTTGTGTGCTCATCTCCTCTCCCGCTGTCCTGTCTGAAGCACTGGGTGCTGCCCCACTGCTCTCCTCGTCATCTGTGCTCTTGGACAAGCCCATCTACTCTCATGGTTTTATCCACCACCCTTGAGTTGGTGGCTCCCAGCACTATCCTGGTGGGACCTGGATCCCATGCCCATATCTGTGGGCCTCCAGGGATGGCACACGCAACATGTCCCCAGCCCAAGCCATCTCCTGTATCCATAACATGCTCCACCTCTGCATCTTCTCCCCATTGGTGGCACCATACGTACCCAGTCACTCTAGAAACTAGAATCATCCCTTGGTTCTCCTGACCCCTTCCTCTTCACATCCACTTTCCAAGTCCTGTGGCTTCCAAGGCATTTCTCAGACTCATTCCCTCCTCTTTACCTCCACTCCCCACCCACCATCGGTCAGGGCAGGACCCTCATCATCTCCCATCTGGAGTATTCCAATAGCCTCCTAGCTGGCCTCCCCACTTCCAGCCTTATCCCCTTCTGGAGCCTCCCTCCAGTGCATCCTCCACAGTGGTGAACAAGTTCTATCTAACACGCCAGCCCAGGCCGGATGTGGTAGCTCATGCCTGTAATCCCAGCACTTTGGGAGGCTGAGGCAGATGGATTGCTTGAGGCCAGGAGTTCGAGAGCAGCCTGGACAACATGGCAAAGCCCCATCTTTACAAAAAAATAAATAAAATTCCAGCCTGAACTTGTCATGACCTGTTTAAGCCGCATTCAAAATTCAAGCACCTTGGCTGGGTGCACAGGGCACAAGGTATCCTTTCTTGAACCTCTGATTCTATCCCTGGCTCCTCCCAGCTCTGCCACCTGGGACTTGTGGCATGTCCATGTAGCTGGGCTTCCTGTCATACTATGCCCTGTGCTTAGAATATCTTTTCTCCCACGTGCTTTTACTGCTAAGACCCAGCTCAGATGGCACCTCTTCTTGGAAGTCTTCCCTGAATGCCCCAGGCTGGATTAGACACTCTTCTTTTGTACTCTTATATCAGTGCAAACATCAGAAAATCCACTTCAAATGAGTTTAAATAACAATGAAAATTGACTGGCTTTTGTACCTGAAAGTCAAGGGAGCAGGACTCGATGCAGATGATGTGTGATCCAGAGGCTTACAACGATGCCCTTGGGTTCTCCCCTTGCTTAACTCTGCCTTTTCCTGGGTGGGCTTTATTCTTAGAGTCCTTGGAGGGAGTCCCATCAGCTTCAGACTCACATCCTGCCCAATACAGTACAGTGAATTGTTCAAGCCAACACTTAGCTTCTTTGGACCTGACGAAGGATTTACTCGCCCTTCTCCAAACCCATCAAAATGGCCAAGGACTTATAGTGTTCTACTTCCGGGGTTGGTGGATGATGGCCAAATCCTGCCTACCACTTGTTTCTGTAAATAAAGTTGTATTGGAGCACAGCCGCACTCATTTGCTTATGTATCATCTTCTGTGGCCGTTTTTGTGTGACAATGGCAGAGTTGGGCAGTGGAGGCAAAGACCAGCAAAACTTTGCTGTATTTTAAGCCTTGCAGGCTAAGAGACAAAATTGAGACTATTATGCAGGGATTTACATAGCAAGAGAGAAAACAAATTTCCACAAAGTTTTTACTGATAAAATCACAATGTCAATAATAATTGACTATTTTTTTTTTTTTTTTGGTAATACTAATGAGGTCTACTAATGAGAAGAATGAGATTTGGGGAAAGGGGATAACATTTTGCTTGGTTGGGGTTCAGAGTTAATGCTCCCTATTATCAAATCGACCACCAGTGTTCATCTGTGAAAAGCACTCTTAGCTAACAGAGCATACAAAACCAGGCAGGATTTGGTCTGTGAGCCACAGTTTGCAGACTCCTGAATTAAATCAAAGCATTACATAGCTAAGGGAAGAGACAGTGGGAAGCTGATGCCAGAGATGATACTGACACCCTAGGTCTGTGGGAGGCATATTATAAGACATTTGTTTATTAGGCAAGTTCATGTCCATTGAGACCCTTAATCCTGACAATTCTATGAAGGTGGGCAGGACAAGGGTGGTTGTGTACTTTTCAGAGAGGAAACTGAGGCTCAGAGAAAAGTGGCTTTCCTGAGGGTTCATAGCAAGGCCTCTCTGGGACACCTTTGAGGATGCTAAGGCGTGGGCTGTGGAACATGTGCTTTGTTGAGTCATTGAACAATTACGGTGTCTCCTGGTTGGAAGACAGAGGCTGAGCCACAGGGGGACAGGCTGGTCTGAACATGGCCTGGGACGCTAAGTTACAGCTGGCTCTGTGAAATCCAGTGGTCTCCAGGAATGAGGCTGGTCAGCATGGTGTGTAGGAATCCAGTATGGCTTCAAGAGTCTCTGAGCATAGGCCTGTCTCCCTGTAACTCCCTATACAGGACTGGGGATACCAGCATAGCAACTAGAAAGAAATCAGGGCTGGGCGGGTGGCTCACACCTATAATCCCAGCACTTTGGGAGGCCAAGGCAGGAGGATTGCTTGAGACCTGCCTGGGCAACACAGTGAGACCCCTTCTCTCTCTCTCTTTTCTTTCTTTCTTTCTTTCTTCCTTCCTTCCTTCCTTCCTTCTTTCCTTCCTTCCTTTTTTTTTTTTTTTGAGACAGAGTCTCGCTCTGTTGCCCAGGCTGGAGTGCAATGGCATGATCTTGGCTGACTGGAACCTCCGCCTCCCACGCTCAAGTGATTCTCCTGCCTCAGCCTCCCAAGTAGCTGGGATTATAGGCATCATGCCTGGCTAATTTTTGATTTTTATAGAAGCAGAGTTTCACCATGTTGGCCAGGCTGGTCTTGAACTCCTGACCTCAGGTAATCCCCTTGCCTCGGCCTCCCGAAGTACTGGGATTACAGGTGTGAACCACTGTGTCTGGCCATGAGACCCCTTTTCAACAAAAAATACAAAAATTAGCCAGGCGTGGTGGTATGTGCCTGTAGTCCCAGATACTCAGGAGGTTGAGGTGGAAAAATCACTTAAGCCCAGGAGGCGGAGGTTGTCGTGAACCAAGATCTCACCACTGCACTTCAGCCTGGGCGACAGAGCAAGACTCTGTCTCAAAAAACAAACAAACAAACAAAAATAGAAATCAGACTTCAGGTAATAACGTCCAGGCCCACAAACAATGATTTTGACCCCGTATGTCACTGCTTGCAGCCTTCAAGTGACTTGCGACTATGGGAAGGTGTGTTTATATCTGCATCACTATGGCAGTATGGCCTGTGCATGTGAGATTTTATGGCCTGGCCTCATCTGGGTTCCTGAGGAGCAAGCCTACCTCTTATATCCTGTGGGCAGGTTGCGGGCAGCCCGCCTTCAGGCTTGCCTGGCCTCAGGTAGGTCAGGGAGGGTGGGTAGAGGAATCAGATGTGAAGGACATATGCTGAGTTCCTTTCCAGGATGATGATTTGTAGGTACTGAGCATCTGTGTGCTGGTATACACATACACACACTCCACACATTTCCTGTCTCACACACTTTTTCACACTCCCATAGTCACCTTCATCTTCACTACCAGCATCTCACACTCACATACATGCACATTCTCATGGTTTCTCACTTTTTTTTTTTTTTTTGAGCTGGAGTCTTGCTCTGTTGCCCAGGATGGAGTGCAATGGCACAGTCTTGGTCGCTGCAGCCTGTGACTACTGGATTCCAGTAATTCTCCTACCTCATCCTCTGGAGTAGCTGGTGCACCACCATGTCTGGCTGATTTTTTTTTCTTTTTTTTTTTTTGAGACGGAGTCTCACTCTGTCACCAGGCTGGAGTGCAGTGGCATGATCTCAGCTCACTGCAACCTCTGCCTCCCAGGTTCAAGCAATTCTCCTGCCTTGGCCTTCACAAAAATTGTATTGTTAAATAGTGCACTCTGTACTGAGATGAATGAGGGGAAAAAAGTCAAAACTCCTTTCAAAACTATATTCAAAGCATCAGAAAAATTTGTTTTTTCTTTTTACAAAGTTATATGTAAGCCATAGGGGCCACCAAATACTGAAATATGAAGACTCTGTGACCGAAGTTCAAAACTGAGTTTAAGGAACTGTGTGAAGCAAGACAGGAAGATTTGTATTTAACACTCTATAGAACTTCACAGTAAAGCTGGAATTTAGAGACTAATGGCTTAACAGGAGTGTTGCCAACAAGGCCTTTCCTTTCTCAGAATCATCTCTCATCTCCTAATAGTCATATACCATTGACAAGTTGTAACAGCAGACTTAGACTTTTATTTTTCTCTCTCCACATTTTATTGAAGAGGAAATGAGACTCAAGGTAAAATGACCGATTTAAGGCCATACCTTGATTAAGTGACAGACCCAGGCATTGAACCCAGATTTCCTGAAGTTCTTTCCCTTACCCCTCTGCTACTTTCTTCCTATCTCTCTACGGTGCTTCAGATATCATGTCTGTCCATAACTCATCATTTGGATTACTATTTTGTTATAAGTTCATTGAAGACAAGCATTAGCTCCCATTTGTGGCTCATTTTGCAGTATGTCCATGCTGACAGAAGTGCTTTTCTGACTTACTCCTTAGTCCTCAAGTACCGCAAGGGTGATGAAGATAGTCTTATGGAGATTTCCAAACTGAACACCCACTCCAAGGCTGGGATTACAGGCGTGCACCACCACGCCTGGCTAATTTTTGTATTTTTAGGGCTTGAACACGCACCCCTCTGGCAGCCCCACGAGGTTTCACCATGTTGGCCAGATGGTCTCAATCTCCTGACCTTGTGATCCACCCACCTCAACCTCCCAAAGTGCTGGGATTACAGGGGTGAGCCACCTCGCCCAGTCAGTTTTTGTTTTTAGTAGAGACGGGGTTTCTCCATGTTGACCAGGCTGGCCTCAAACTCCTGACCTCAGGAGATCCGCCCGCCTTGGCCTCCCAAAATGCTGGGATTACAGGCGTGAGCCACCGAACCTAGCCAGTTTCTCACATTTTTTTCATGTATTTTCAAGTTTACATAACATGTTCATATACACATGTTCATACATACCTGCATTAGTTTCTTGGGACTGCCATAACAAAGTATCACACCCTGGGTAGCTTAAAACAACAGGAATTTATTGTATCACAGTTTTGGAGGCCACAAGTCCAAAAGCAAGGTTCCTTCTGAGACTTGAGGGGAAGGGCCTTTCCTGGCCTTTGCTTCTGGTGGTCCCAGCTCTTCTTTGGTCTGGAGGAGCATCACTCCATCCTCTGCCTTCATCTCTCTCTGTGTCTTTACATAAGCATCTTATAAGGACACCAGTCATATTGCACGAGGGCCACTCTTTTCCAGTAGGACTCATCCTAACTGATTACATCTGCCATGATACTGGTTCCAAATAAAATCATATTCTGAGGCGCTAGGGGTTAGGACTTTAATATATCTTTTTGGGGGAGGGGCACAATTCAACCCAAAACACCACCTACAGCCATAAAATCTCACATGCGCAGGCCATACTGCCATAGTGATGCAGATATAAACACACATTCCCAGAGTCACAAAAATCACACTCCCTCCCGTATATACTTTCAGGATCAGACACTCCCACGGTCCCCCCCACAGGCATGTATATACTCACACATGCCAAGGTCATCACACACACACTCGTTTAGTTTCCCAGTCTTACATACAGCCCTACACACCCCCTACAGTCACACCCCTTCGCACGCCCTCCTGCCCCCGCCTCACTCCCAGAGGCCACCCTGTGGAGGTCATGCTCAGAGACCCGGCACATTTGCAGCCTCGCACTTGGCTCTTGCATCTCACATCCTCCCCCACCCACACAGTCTCTCCCCTCTGACTCCTCCGCCCAGCTCGCTGGTCTCCCCACCAACCCTCATGGCGAAGAGGCGGCAGACTGGCTCTGTCCCACCCCAGCGGGGGGTGGGGGGGCACCAGGGGGCTCCCCTCTTGTCTTCTGGAATCCGGTGCCCTCACAAGCCTTCTGCCTTTTCAGGCTCCCACGCTTCCCTCTCAGGGGCAGACCGACAGACAGACAGACACATCCACATACTCTCACGCTCACACACGCGCCCCTCCGGCAGCCCCACGGCAGCAGTCTGTTCCTCATTATGGGCCAATGCGCCTGTTTACTCACCCAGCTGGAGATGGTTAGAGAGTGATAAATAATGAAAGAGAAAACAGGCTTTTCCCCTCTGTGGCTTCTATTTATGTAACATGTGTCACTGCACATTCACAGACTTTGTTTCGGAGCTGGTTGCAGGAAATAGTTTATTTTTTCCGGACGGTGGCTTGAAGGGTGGGGGTGGGGGTGGCAGGGTTTGGGTTTCTGGTCTCACGCCCATAGGAGTTTTAGGATCTGGCTCCCAGAGTCCTCTCCCATGGTGCCTCCTCTCCTTGCCTCCCCTGACACCTCCAGGTTGGACATCATGGCTGGAGGCTGCTTTAGAACGGGGTTCTCCCACGCCACCTATTTGGAATGAGCTGGGGTGGTTGGGGGCCCCTCCCAGCTGCCTCTGAAACCTCCCAAACAGATGGGCTTGTTTTTAGAGCCAGACAGCTTGAGGCTGGGACTCCCAGAGAGGAGGCAGTTGGACAACGGGCTTCCTAGGTAGCCTGCACCTGTTGTTGGGGGGGAGAATGCAAAAAGATTAATTCCATAAAATAATCAAAAAAAATCCATACCTCGTGTTCACCTTACATGTGCATCTCGTGGTCTCTCTGAGGCCTTACAACTTTTTTTTTTTTTTTTGAGACAGAGTCGCACTCCATCACCAGGCACCAGGCTGGAGTGCAGTGGCGGGACCTCGGCTCACTGCAACCTCCGCCTCCCAGGTTCAAGCAATTCTCCTGCCTCAGCCTCCTGAGGAGCTGGGACTACTGGCACGCGCCACCACGCCCAGCTAATTGTTTTTGTATTTTTAATAGAGATGGAGTTTCACCTTGTTGGCCAGGATGGTCTCGATCTCTTGACCTTGTGATCCGCCCACCTCGGCCCCCCAAAGTGCTGGGATTACAGGCATGAACCACGGCGCCCGGCTGAGGCCTTACAACTTTTAACGGCTGCTTCCCAAGTGAGAGAACTGGATGAGGGCTTGCCATGGTCTGTGCAGCTGGCTGAAGAGAGCCAGGACTTCACACTCAGGCCTCTACATCCAGAAGAGCCTCACACACCCCGCTGCCTTCTGCTCCCAAGGGTGCCTCCCTTGGTAGGGCTCTGGTCAACCTCACTCATGCTAAGGTGGATGGGGGTAGTTATAAGGGTGTGGGATTGGAATTTGGGGAAAAGTGAATCATCAGAGGTCTGAGAAGTGTCTCCTTCTCCACCCTTTCCTAAACCCTAAGGTGAGCCTCCTTTGGGTGACAAACCAGGGAAGGAAGAGGCAACGGAAGGCTGCCCTGTTCCCAACCCCCAGTGCAGGGAGGCTCTTGGGAAGCTGGAAGGGTGCCTGCCTCCACCTGAGCCTGTCTCTTTGGATGCGAGGGCAGGAGACAATGTCTCTCTTTGACACAGAGTCCCGGTTGTATCCCAGGCCACCTGCTCGGGGTACCCAGAGGTTCCAAACTTTGAGGAATGTAGCATCCCTATGGAAGATGGGCCCAGAAGCCCCCAACTTCTGCAGACTGTGAGGGATGAATATATGCAGGTGCCATGGCATTAAGGTGCAGGGCAGAGTCCTCTGCCCTGTGGCCTCGGGGTTCTTGCAGGGAGTGTCCCACAGGAATCTCCTGGCTGGGGGGTGAAGCAGCCACCTTCCCAAGACAAGTACTTTAAACACGGTCTGACAAGCAAGAGCACATATGAGCCTAGGGCAAAGAGAAAAAGTGCTAAGGAGGCGGTTTTCAAATTTAGTGGGTGTCAGATTCACAAGGGAGTTTATTAAATGCGGATCCCCGGGCTCCTTTACCTGGTGTTGACTCAGCAGGTCAGGGTGGGGCAGGAATCAGCATGGTTCACAAGTTCCTGAGAGTTCTCAGACCGGTAGTTTCCCAAAGACGGGGAGACGACAGTGTCCTGTGTGGGCCTTGGAGGCAACCCTCCTGCCCCAACACACAAAGATGAGATGCAGGCCTCATGGTTAGATCAGGAGGGAATTTGACTTCCCCCAAAGAGTGGGAATGATTTGGTTAGAGAATGACAAAATGCATTGGTCCAAAGGAAGGGAGGGAGGAAGTCAGGAAGGAAATTAGAATTTACCGATACCTGTATGTGCCAAGCTGTTACATGACACTTTTCGTTTTGCTTTGTGTTTTTGTTCTTGAGAGACGGGGTCTTGCTATGAGGCCCAGGCTGGAGTGCAGTGGCATAATCAAGTCAGAGCACACTGCAGCCTCCAATTCTTGGGCTCAAGCGATTCTCCTGCCCCAGCCTTCTGAGTGGCTGGGACTACAGGTGCATGCCACCACGCCTGGCTGTTACATGACATTTTTACCTGGCTGCTTTGACTTTTTGACATTCATATCCATTTTTGGAAGCTAAAATGCTGTCAACATTCTATTTCTCATTACCAAGTAATGCTCATACAGACATACCCGCCACAGCCCGAGTCAAAACTCTGTGTCAGCTGGGATGTTGTGCACACCTTGGAGCACTTACCACGTGCCAAGCATTGTTTTCAGCGCTTTGCATGTTCTGCTTTGTTTTTTTTTTTACTGCACCGCAACACCAACAGGTAATACTATTCCCATTTTACTGATGAGGACAGCAAAGGTCAGAGAGGTTTAGTGACTTACCTAGGGCTACCCAGCTGTGCCAACCCTGGCAACAGGAAGAAGTGCTTTTTTTAAAAAATTGATTCAGGAAGAGGCCCTACTGTGAGGTAGAGGTCTGAATCCAGACCCTGCTTTGTTGCCCCCTCTCAGGACTCCCTCTCTCCCACTCCGGAATGGAGAGGTGGATAGAGAGGCACCCTCTCTGCCACTCACTCAACCCCTCTGCCCTTGGGACCCTATGGACTCTCACCACGCCCACCCAGCTTGCACCCTGAGCTCTCTCCCAGGAAGCTGAGCACCTGGGGTCTCAGGCACTCCCTTCTACTTCAGTTCCTGGAGCACTTATGGCTCCGAGGGAGTCCCCAAAGAGGGAGCTCAAAGGTAGGGGTAGCTTAAGGAGCACCTTTCCTGGGCTTCCAGGAGCCTCTTACCTCCCTGTCCCTTTGGCAGAATGGGTGTGTCACAACTGGAGGGTGGGGGTGTGGAGGGAAGGCAGAACTGGCCAGATCAACGGTCCCAGATGTTTGTCAGGCTGCAGTCTGAGTCTGATTTCAGATGTAGGGACTCACAGCAGCTTCATGGGGGTCCTGCCCGGACCCCACATGGATACTCACTTGCACACACATGTGCCCTCATGCGACTCCCATCCACACAGCTCCATTTATGAAAACCCAGACAAAGCTTCAGACTCTAATGTCCCTGTGGACAGTGACATGAATGGCAAAAACCATCAGCAACCTACGTGCTCTGCACACGCTGACTTTAAACTTCACATTGCGGCCGGGCGTCGTGGCTTACGCCTGTAATCACAGCACTTTGGGAGGTCGAGGAAGGCTGGTCACGAGGTCCAGTGATCAAGACCATCCTGGCCAACGTGGTAAAACCCCGTCTCTACTAAAAATACAAAAATTAGCTGGGCGTGGTGGTGGATGCCTGTAATCCCAGCTACTCAGGAGGCCAAGGCAGGAGAACTGCTTGAACCTGGGAGGTGGAGGTTGCAGTGAGCCAAGATCGCACCACTGCACTCCAGCCTGGTGACAGAGCAAGACTCTGTCTCGAAAAAAAAGAACAAAAAAACCCCTAAACTTCACATTGATCCTGCAGGGACGCGATTACCTCCCCCTTCCCACCACACAACTTACAGATGAGAAAACTGGGCCTCAGAAAAGCCAAGTGACAGGTCTGAGGCCACACAGCAACTCCACGGCAGAGCGGGGGCGGGGATCCGTCTGTTGTGGAGCTCACCCTGTCCCCCTCAGCAGGCTGCCTTCCCGTCTGGCTCCCAGGATCCAGCAGGTGTTCAGTATGTCCACTGATGAATGTGTGTGTCTGTGTTTTCTCTCACACACGCTCAGTGCAGGCTCCAGCTGCCCCTCTCTCCAAACCCACTCTGAGCTGTGCTCTCCCAGCAGGCTCAGAAACTCACAGACCCCTTGGCTTCCTCCACAGCCAGAACTAGTGCCAGCCTGAATTCCCTGGGCTCCAGCCTCAGTTTCCCCTATGTTTCTCAGGCCCGCACACCTGAGCAAGTCCCTCCCCGCTTTGAGCAGACCCACAGCACTGGCTGGGCTCCTGCCCCAGGCCTGACCCCCACTGTGGAAGCCTCTGGGGTCCAGCCACCTCCATTCTCCTCTCTTCCTCTGAAACGTCAGGCCTGGCACTGCCCCTCATCAGCCCCCTCTCCCTGTGGCCCCATGGGAGCCCAGGCTTTGCTTGAGGGCAGCGAGTGAAGCCGGCTGTAACAGAGAAACCTCAGGCTCCTCTTTAGAAGTCCCTGGAGGAGGCAGATCTGAGGAAAGGCTGCCGAGAAGGCGCCTGCAGCAATGTCAGCTTGAGAACAACCCGGCTGACAGGATGCTGAGCGGGGATTAAGGTCGGGATCAGGGAAGCCGGGAAAATGAAGGCAAGCTCCCTGCTCCCCGCGCTGCCACCGCTGCTGCTGCTGTTGAGGCTGGGTTTGTCTTCTTGTTTGTTCTGGCTCTGGGAAAGTGGGCGGGGAGGGAAGTGGGCAGGGGTGGGGTGGGGAGGTGGAGAGAAGGACTGGGCAGGGGTGGGGTGGGGAGGTGGAGAGAAGGACAGGGCAGAGGTGGAGAAGGGCAGTTAGGGGGTTGGAGGGAGGTGGAGGGAAGAGAAAGTCAGGACTCCTCTGGGTTTTGGGGCTCAGTCAGGGACGGAGTCCTTACCTGAGACCCTTCCCCTATACCTGTCCCTACAGTCAGTCCTCCAGCCAGTGGAGCAGCCAGTCGCCCTCCGCCCCCGACCCCGTAACCCTCCCTCATGTCCTGAATGTGGGTAGCAGGACCAGTGAGAACAGAACTGGCCTTACCCTCAGAGGCTCCCAGATCAATGAAGCAGATGCAGTCTACGTCCAGAGAGGAGCTGAGCCTGTCCATCTGTTTACAAATGTAAGATCCCCCATTCTGGGGAAGGACCATCACCCAACCTGTGTCATCATTGATGTGTCACAAGAGCCCAGCCAAGTGGGCACTGGATGACCAGGTCCAGTGAAACCTCAAGCCCTTGCATTGCCACTGGTGTGGTAGTGAAGAATGTGGCTTCTGGTTTCAGACTGCATGGGGTCAACTTTTGGCTCTGTCACTGATTTGCTATGTCACATTGGGCGAGCTGGCTAACTCTCTATTCCTCAATGGGATAAAATCATAGCCCCTCCTTATAAACTTGTCAGGAAGGTGGAGGGAGTAGACACGTGCATAGTGCTTGGCGTAGGGCCTGCCATGGAGGACAGAGGATATATGCCACAGGGTAGCTTTATTTATTATTGGGGCAGAGTATAGAAGTAAGTGTGGCAATTTGAAGTGGCTTGCCTGAAGGCTTCGTGGGAGAAGGGGTGTGGAAATCTGATTTTGGAGGCCGAGACTGGGCAGGGGTAGAGAAGTGAATTGGGGGTATGGAACAGAGCTCCCGTTTGCCAGGAGAGTGAGTTAAGGATGTGTCTAGTACAAGGCAGAAAGAATGCATTTTCTAGGATGCATCCTAGAAACCCCCTCCCAGCCAGCCTTTCTCCAAAGTTCCTACTTTAACTAGGGGTAACTCTTCCAGACCTGCCAAGGGCAGGCCAGGGATGCCAAGACCATGAAAAGATGCCATTTTTCACGGTGATCTTCCCGGAAAGGGATTTATTCCAGAAACTCTAGTCATTCAGGGAGACTCCACTTGTACCTGGGTTCTCTGGATCTGGCAAGGGAAGAAACAGGCATGGAGAGTACAAGCCTGGAGGCAGATAGCCCCTGGGCTTGGGTTCCAGCTCTGCGATCCATCATCTACGTGCCTTGGAGCAAGTGAATCAGCCTCTCTGGGCCTTAGCTGCCAGGTCTGTGAAATGAGATAGTAATATCTACCTTAGAGTTGTAATGATGAGTAGTTGCTCAATAAATATCCACTGTTGATATCCAACTTAACAAAGAGTTGCTGAGCTCCAGCAAGCTACTGGGGCCCTAATGAATGAGACCCTTTCTTAGCCCTCAAGTAGCTGGTGGCCTGCATGTGAGTCCAAATATGATGCTGAAGGTTGTGGTGCTACCTTAAATAAAGGTCCACCCAAGAACCAAAGAGAAGGAACTCCTGGCATCCACGTCCCAGGCTGCGGGGGCTGCTTCCCTGGCCCACCCTGTAACCTGCTTGTGTGTCCTCAGCCTATCACCCTATCTCTGGACACCCTGGCCAGCAGGCTGGGGATAGGAAGAATATCAGCAGGGGGGTGGTATGAGAGCCTGGGATGGGGTTCTGGTAATTGGGGGAAAGGTCTGCTGGGTCTGATTTCTAGGGGAAAGCCTTGGGCGAGGGGGCCCTGTCCCTGCAGACGTGTGTGAGTAACACCTTGTTGAGGACTATCTCTAGGGGTCTGGTTCCAGAAAAGCAAATTTTAAAAACACCTTTTCTTTTTTTTCTGTTAATAAAAGTTATGTATATTTATTGTCTAAAAAAATGGAAAATACAGGAAAGCATACAAAAGGAAATAAAGATCAGCAGTAATCTTCCCATGCGGAGATAACCATGGTATGATTTTAGTATATCTCCTAGTTTTTCTTTTCTTTTTTTTTTTTTTTTGATACAGAGTCTCTCTAGACTCGGCTTACTGCAAGCGATTCTCCTGCCTCAGCCACCTGAGTAGCTGGGATTACAGGCACCCGACACCACACCTGGCTAATTTTTGCATTTTTAGCAGAGACAGGGTTTCACCATGTTGGCCAGGCTGGTCTTGAACTCCTGACCTCAAGTGGTCCACCCGCCTTGGCCTCCCAAAGTGCTGGGATTACAGGCATGAGCCACTGTGCCTGGCCTCTCCTAGTTTTTTTTAAGCTGCCTCTCTTACACATATTTACACACACTCACATGGTTAAACATATTCACACATTCACACACACACACATATTCACAAATACACACACGTACACATTTACATACACATATATATAACTTTTTATTACAGCATGGCATGCTTAATGTACACATGCCGTTAAAAGTTTAGAACAAGACCATGGAATCATGAATACATCACCACTGTGTAAACTAATTTTTTTATTAAATAAACTGTTGAGGACCTTTCCCCCAGGTCACTAAATATTTTCTCCAACATAATTTAAAATGAGTGTCTAGTGCTCCATCTTTGGGTATAAGGCATATCATTTTATCAGTCATCGCCTGCTGGCCATCCATCCATTTCTAGATTTTTGCTATTCTAAATAACACTGAGATGAACATCCTTGCAGAGAAATCTTTGAGGGGATTGCTCACTTTCCAATTGTCTGTTCATGTCTGTCTACTCCCAGCTGCAATTTTGAGCCTGTCTAGGCAGGATCTATGTCTGATGCGTCTTTGTGACCCCACAGTGTAGCTTGGCTGCTGGTTCACGGGAGGCATCCAGTAATGGTTGAATTGAGTTGCTTTTCTAGAGCAGGTGCCCTGGGCTGAGGAAATGGGAAGGTGAGGATGGGCTGATGAGGAAAGAGACCACCCACCTTCCCTGCTAGGACACTCAGGGGTCCCCAGTGCCTTTATGCTTGGCCTGCTAACTTCTACGAAAACACCTTCCCAGGCCCAGAGCCACTGGCCATCCCAGAGGCTCACTGAACGGCCCTCCTGTATCTCTTATCTTCCCAGGCAAGTTGAACCTTGCCCGGACCCTCCTGCTTCATGCCCCCCCCATCTCTGACTCTTTTGAGTTCTTTTGTTGTGTCTTCAAGCCGAAGGCCTAGCAGACAGAGCCCTCTCACCTGCCCATGACTGCTGGAGCAATGTTGTGGCAGCTCCCAGCTCCCCATGCAGTGGCCCCCTCCCTGGCCCCCACTGCTGACAGCACAGCCCACTTGGCTCCTGGGAAGTGCCCACGTGGCATACCTCACCCCTGCCCCTCCTCTGCCTGCCACCTTTCATGCCACCAAAGGAGGCTTTGTCTCTTTCTCATGGGGACCCTCAGCAGATGCTGACGTTCTGACTGAAACAGATTTGTAGAATCATGGAGTTTGAGGTGGAGATCCAGTTCCCTGTTTGAGTAGGTCTTTAAAAAAAAGAGAAAGAGTGCCAGGCCTGTAATCCCAGCACTTTGGGAGGCCGAGATGAGCAGATCACGAGGTCAGGAGATTGAGACCACCCTGGCTGACGCAGTGAAAGCCCATCTCTACTAAAATTACAAAAAATTAGCCGGGCCTGGTGGCACGCGCCTGTAGTCCCAGCTACTCGGGAGGCTGAGGCAGGGGAATTGCTTGAACCCAGGAGAGGCCGAGATCATGCCACTGCACTCCAGGCTGGGCAACAAGAGTGTGAAACTCCCTCTCAAGAAAAAAAAAGAGAGAGAGAGAGAGAGAAAGCAAGCGAGAGCACAAGCGGTAAGAGGCAAAAGCTGAGAGGTAAAACTTACTAATTTAATTTTCCCCCCTGTCATCTGCACTCCCAACCTCCTGGAATTTCCTCTTTTCTTTTCGATTTTTAATCTCTTCTTTTCCTCTGTTTCCCCTCCCTCTTCCCGCTTTTCACTCCTTTCCTTCTCTTCTTTCTCTGTCTCTCAGCTCTGACACGAACACCCCCACCCTCCTGTCCTCCTCTCCCCTCCTCTCCCCTTCTTTTTTAAGTTTTTTTTTTTTCTTTTAACTTTCAAGGTCATTCCGGACTCCTGATGCCGCCAGTCCCGCGGTGAGACGTGAACGCCATTGGCGTCCGTGGCCTCTGTTTCCGTGGCAACCCAGTAACCATTAATTTTCAATTAAAGGAGACAAAAAGCTCGATGACAGCTCCAGGTCTGCTGAAGATGTCAAGAATCTGTATTAATATACAGCAAGAGAGCATAATTGTGTGTCCATCTTCCAGAGCAGCGAAAAATGGAGGGATAATTACCAGCTCGAAAGCCACTCTGTAATTTAGTTCTTACTGTCACCACAGCCCTACACATTAGCATAAATTAAAAGCAGAGTTTATTGTTATCAAAGTGCATTGATATCGCCAGACCTGCTTTCTTCCTTTTAACTGTTTGTTGTGGGTGAGTGACTCCCCAACTCTTGCCAGGGTTTCCCCGGGGTGGGGAGGGTGGAAGTATGGGGCTGCCGGATCTGAAAGATCTAGCTGCTATCCTCCCTCAGGGCAGATGGGGACAAGGGTCAGGGTGTTGCTCCTCTGATAGGGTCTGGGGATGATGCGAGGATGGAGGAGGCTTGGACATTTATTCACCTTTCACGTGTCAGTGCCTTGTTTTGCCTACGAGCGCTCCAGCTCTTTGCAGAGGGGGCGGCTGCCCCATCACGGGTCACCCTTTCGTGCCTAGTACAGTACAGGGCAGGTGGTGGGTGTTCTAAGGAAAGAGTTAAACAAAGGAATGAGTGCATGGGTAGGGTATCCTCTGGGCGGGGGGATGTCAGTGGAGAGACCTTGCATTCCTCCTTCAGGGTGTGGCCAGCTCAGGTGGAGATGTTCCTGTCTGTAGCCCAGTTCCTGCTTGGCCGCCCAGGACCCCAGCTCCCCAAAGGGGTCCCTCTGAACACCACCCCCCTCATCTTGCTGCTTGGCCGCCCACCCCCATGGCCTGGGTCCTGCATGGCTACCACCTTCAGACTCACCTCCAAGTGGTTGGAGCACCTCGAAGTGTCTTGCTGCCAGAGTGCCAGTGACAGCCACAGAAATCATGAATTTCCGTGAATGGGGGATGCGGAGTTTTCTTGTATTCTATCCAGAGAGAGCTGTCCTTCAGAGGGGAATTTAGTGTAATTACCCTTGAGGGAGCGATCCTTACACAGTCAGTCACAACACTGACCTCCTGGCTGAGATTTGACAGCAAAATTGCAGGCTGTGTACTCAACAGAAGGGGCATCCTCCTTTTTTGGGGGTTGAGGGGGGAGGCGGGAAGGAAGAAGGAGGAGGGAAAAGAGACTCAGAGGCTTTGAAAAGAAAAGTGCTGGCTTACAGCTGCCAGGCGAGCAGCTTCTCCTTGGCAAGGCATCTACGGGGCAGGGAGAAGGTGTCCAGAGATCCGCTGGCAACTTCACGTGGCTCCTGAAGAGGGGCCAAGGTAGGTACTCCATCCCTTTGGACCTTTGAGCTCTGGTCTGTGATCTTAGCTAAAGTGAATCTTATTGTAAGAAGGATTTGGAGGGTACTAGGCACTATTTGATAAACTACTCAGGGATGTTTTCCCAAACATATCTGTCTCTTGGTCCCTCTCATGCTGCTGGAGGATCCACCGTTCCTTTTACCTTGAAGTTGACAGATCCAAGACCCTGTAAACCTACACCTGGGTTACCTGGAAGGACTAACATGCTAATCTTTGACCACCCCAACTTTAGCATGGTCTCATCTCTCAGATGTGCTGGCCCATCACATGGCTGAATCCAAAGTTTCTGTGAAGCATTGGAAAAAGTCTGGTGTATGGGTAGATCCTGATGGACTGTGAAGCCTGGCAAGGAATGGAGGTAAATCCCCAAATCTCAGAGCTAGAAGGGACCCCAGAAGCCAACTGGTCCAAACTTTGCAGAGAAGGAGTCCTTGCCTCTCTGTTCTACCTCCATCCAAAACTCAGGGCTAGGGGTGGTGGCTTATGCCTGTAATCCCAGCACTTTGGGAGCTGAGGTGGGCAGATCACCTGAGGTCAGGAGCTTGAGACCAGCCTGGCCAACACGGTGAAACCTTGTCTCTACTAAAAATACAAAAATTAGCCTGGGAGGCGGAGGTTGCAGTGAGTGGAAATAGCACCACTGCACTCCAGTCTGGGTGACAAGAGGGAAATTCTGTCTCAAAAAACAAAATAAAACCAAAAAACTCCCACAAAACAGCCACCTCTGCCTGCACAATTCCTAACAGCAGGGGCTCACTGTCTCTATAGAGGTCCATCCTGCTGTTAAATAGCATGGACCACTGCCAAATTCCTCCTGAGTGCAAATGAAAATCTGTGTCCATGAAATTTCTTCCTTCCTTTTGGAGCCCCTTTGGAACAAATCTAGGCTTTCTCCAGAGGGACATTCCTTCAGTTACGTGGGGACCATGCTTAACTGCCCAACATCTTCTCCTTCAAGTCTGAAATCCAGTGGGTTCATCACCATCTGGCTCATTCTCCCAGGAAAAAGCCCAAAAGGAGTCTGAAAGGGCACAGGAGGGCCTGAAATGCAAACCCAATGTTCATTAGGCATTTTCTACGTTCCAAGCAGAAACAACCACCCTATCTCTTTTCATTCTCCCAACCAATTCAGTGTAGGGAGGATATAATATTATTCCCATTTTACCATAGAGAAAAGAAGAACCCAGGAAGCTTCAAATCACTTGCCCCCTGAAGGGGCTGAGTCAGAATGGGAGCCCAGACTCCTGACCCAGGCCAAGAACTTTCCTTGAGAATCCAGCTGTGTTGGCTTCTACACCTCTTGGGCACCACTGGGTTTGGGGAATGATCTGCCATCATTCTTCTATCTCTCCACTTCCATGATGATTTTCTGCAGAGCCTTTCTCTCCACTTGGCAGGGAGAAGGAATTCCAGGGGAAACCTAGCTTCCATCCTGAATCCTCCCTGAAGGCTTCCCTGCCCATCCCAGCCCTCAGTAACTGCTTCAGTGATAACGACAACATTGGTCGTTATTTACTGAGCACAGGACCATGCTCCAGCACCTTCCCTAAGGTATTGGATTCAATCCTTCAGGCATTTGCCCTGGCTGAGGGCTCTGCCTGGGCTTCTCTCCCCTCAGATACCTGCATCTCCTTTAAGGATCACCTTCTCTGGGAGTTCCAACCTAACGCTCCTTTCCAGGTCTTTGTACCTGCTCTATTTCTTCCTTTTTCTTTCTTTCTTTCTTTTTTTTTTTTTTTGAGATGGAGTCTTGCTCTGTCACCTAGGCTGGAGTGCAATGGCTCGGTCTTGGCTCACTGCAACCTCAGCCTCCTGGGTGCAAATGATTCTCCTGCCTCAGTTTCCCAAGTAGCTGGGACTATAGGCATGTGCCACCATGCACAACTAATTTTTGTTTTTTTCAGTAGAGATGGGGTTTCACTACGTTGGTCAGGCTGGTCCTGACCTTATGATACACCTGCCTCGGCCTCCCAAACTGGGATTTACAGGCATGAGCCACCGCACCGGGCCTGCTCTATTTCTTTCAATAGCTCCTGTCACCTTCCAAAGAGTATTTAATTTACTGATTATTGTCCTCATGGCCTATCTTCCTCCTCTTTAAGTTCCAAAAGGCAGAGGCTGTGTTTTGTTAACTGTGGCATCCCAAGCACCTAGAACACTGCCTGCCGTATAGTAGGTGCACAAGCCATCTTTTGACAGGAGGAAAACTCCAAACCCTTTGAGGCAGTTGTGTTGTTTTCACAGCAGAGGGGAACTAGGGCTCTCGTTCTGGGTTAGGTGGCTTGTCCAAGGTCACAGAGCTGGCCATACTCAGCTGTGTTGGGTTGCTGAGTATGAGGCCGTTTGGGGTGGGCCTTGAGCCTGAGCCTGTTCTGAATGTGTGTGTATGTGTGTGTGTGTGTGTGTGTGTGTGTGTGTGTGTGTGTGTGTGTGTTGGCTTCCTAGGGGATTTCTGCCTGCATTCCAACCAGCAGGTCCTTCTGGGCACCCCTTCCCTCCTTTACAGGGCTTCTTCCCTTCTGGCAGCTCCTTTCAGCCCCTGCGTTCTTGCCCCAAGCCTGGAGAGTCCTACAAGTGCAGTTCAGCTCACCTTCCTCCCCTGAGCACATGGGTGTCTGGCCTGGGCTGAAGTCCACACCCAGGAGCCCGAGGTGCCCGAGGAAGGCCCCCATCCTGGCCTCCGAGTGGCTCCTCTCCCCAGAGATGTAAATCCGGGCCCCAGAGTGGCCACACAGAACATACATCTTAAACAAACACTTCTCCTTGCTGTTTATCTCCCTGGCCTTTAAACAAACCCTTTCAAAGGTTTCTGCTGATAGGAGAGATTTACTGAAAAACCATTCCTTACTTAAAAGCCCTGGGTTTATGCTGCTGGGGTGGGGGCAGTGGGGCTTTCAGGCCTGGGGTTTCTCTGACTCCGGACCACATGTTTATCCTCCAGGCCTTGATAGAGGAGCAACACAGACTAATCTTTATGGAAAAGAAAATAATAAAAGCAGGAATGGGGAGGGGTGGTGGCTGGGGGAGGTTTGGTTCTTGTCACTGACTCCAAGAGGCTGTGGCAGGTCCGGGTGTGGCAGTGCCCACCACACTGTAGCCCTGCTTGTGGGGGGTGGGGTGAGCTGAGCATCCAGGAGGGGTGGGGCTCCCTTGAACTTTGGACGGAAGGCCCTTGGGCAGGTGAGCCTCTTCTTGGGCTTCCAGAGACCAGAGTGGGCCTCTCTCTGCTGGATAGGGGGGTCGGGGGAGGGCAACAGTCACATGATCATGTCTATTCCTGCATCAACCAACACTCAGAAGGCACCTAGAGTGTGCCAGGACCTGGGAGTGGAGAGAGGAATAGTTGTTAGCATTTAGTTCAGCATTTCTGTGGGCCTGGTACTGTTCTAAATCACTTAGGTGAATCAACTCTCATTTAAGAAGTAGATTCTGTAATTATCTCAGTTTTGTATATGGGGAAACCAAGTCACAGAGAGATTACTGGCCATATTCCAGAGGTTTTGGTTTACAGTGATGCAGGCTGGGCACTGGATTCCAGAATGTGTCTCAAGTGGGAAACTATTGCCGTAGACACTGACATTCCCATTTCCCACCCACTCCCCACTTGTCCTCCCAATAAGACAGTATCTCATCCATTTCAAGGTGTCTCACAACTCACTGACAGTGGTATTTCTTTCTTAGCAGATGGTAAAATAATGGTGCATCTTGCAATCTTAGGTTCAACAAAATGTAGTAACAGAGAACTAATGTCTACCAACAGTGGGACTTGAGCTGGGTGATTTGCATCCATATCTCATTTAGTCCACCTCCCAAAGCTTCAAGATAGGTCACAGGACCACCTCTGATGAGAGCACGTAGGCACCAAGAACTCAGTAACCTGCCCAAGATCACCCAGTTGGTGGGAGGCGGAGGCCAGGATTTGAACCCACAATTAAATGGCCTAATATTTATCCTTGACCCTTTCAGACTGCCTTATACATTTCAGACTGTCTTCCCACCTGTTTCGTCCATTGAGGAAGACACTGAAATCCAGCAAGTTTAAGCGACCTGTTCTAAGTTACACATCGGACTTCTCAACCTGTAACTGTGGGAGAACCGTGGGAACTGGAGTTTTTTTTTCTTTTTTGTCTTTGTGTTTGCTTGTTTTAAGCCTACCTAGGCTTTTATAGCTGGAAGCTGCTTCTAAGAGAACAGGACGAGGAAAGTGGGCCGGGGCAGGGGCCTCTGACAGTATGGGCCATCCTGGGTCTTGGGTGCTGAAGGATGGAGCCAAGGCCTGTTGTGGGGTCTCCCAAGGGCAGAGGACCCGGGCAGGGGCAGATGTCATCGCAAAGACTCCACGGACTTCCGTCTCTGCTTTGTTTGTGAAGCAAAGTTGCTGCAGTGGCAGGTGGGGAGGGAGCAGAAGGCCGGGTAGGAATTTCCAGTCCTTCCCTGGGCCTAGAGTTCAGGCCAGAAGCCACTCCCTTTCTCCATGTTTACACGCAGCAGCGGGCCACACCCCTCGAGATGGCACAGACTGACACCCCCTTCCAGTCCCCTTGCTCCAGGGCAAATACTTTTTCACTCATATTAGAGTACTTTTCAGCACCTGGGCCCTGAGCTGGGGAGCATTTCCAGGGAGGAAAGAACGGAGAGAGTGTGAGGAGGAGGCTGGGGGTGGGTTGAGAGGAGGTGGGGAGCCGGGGGTAGTTGAGGCTAGGACAAAGTTATGTGGGTGATTGTCTTGTACTCGTCATCTTTCTCTGTGTATTATTCTTTCCTTATATAGTGACATCCAGTTTCCAAAACGTTTCCTTCCTCCTAACAGCTCTTGCCCTAAGATACTTAATTCACACCAAGGTAAACATGACTGATCACAGCTTCCAAAGCCATCCTTTCAAGGGCATTTTGGCAGTGGCCTCTTTATTTGTTCATTCATTCTTTGATTTACTCAACAGTTTCCTTTGGCATTCCTGGAGACCCTCCATCCTATCTTGAAGTCTTAGCTGGGACACCTCTAAGCTGTTTGGTGGGCTGCTGTCCAAACTCTGGGCTTTGTGGGTAATGACACCCACACCCTCTGACAGCATGTAGGTATATTGGCAGCAACCCAAACTGTCTTTTTTGTGCCTTCAGTGGAAGGAAAGGTAATTTCTCCTTATGAAAAACGTTTGGGAGATTTTGCCTAAATGAAAAGGGAGGTGCTTTAATGATAGATCTCCAGGCATCAAACCCATCAGTCCATCTGAGTCTGGACACAGGCTAAGCTCCCCAGGGCAGCTGGGCAGGAGCCCATCCAGGACATCAGACCTTGGGGTAGAATTTCCACCTTACTTGCCCTCAGGGCTCTGCATAGATTTCTCTCTCTGTCCTTCTTGGCAGAGAAGTGGCTGACGATGAGGAAGACCCTGAGCTCAGAGCTGGAAGAGATCCCTGGAATCATCTCCCCAGTAATTGGCAGAGGACAGAATGACTCAAAAGTATATAGTAATCCAAAATATCAAAGAGCTAAGAGTTGTAGCTCCAGTTGAAGGCAAAGGTCTCGACCCTGCCTCCTCTGCTCTCCGCTTGGCCCATAAGTGGTCCAAAGCTTCCTTGTGGACTCCAAAGCTCAGAAGAACACGAACAGAATCCGCTGAGCTAGTCTAGTGATCCATTTTATAGACAAACTGAGTCAGAGTGTGATGGGATGGATGCGGGTCCTTAGGGTCCTCCAGCCTCCCATGGTCACTTCTGGTTCACGTTCATTCCCTGGACTCATAATGTATCCTCCTTTCTAACATGACTTGCGCAATTCTATACACTCTTCAGGCTCAGCTCAAATGTCACCTCCACCATGAGGTGTTCCTCAATTTTCTCTTCTAGTTCTGGCCCTACTTCCACCTAGTTCTGTGTTCCTGGAGCTCACTGCTTTTGCATCTCTCCTAAGTTCAACCTCTCATTTCCGCTCATTTGAAGCAGTTCTTTCCTCCCTTGTCAGGCTGTTGGTCTCTCAGAGGTCAGGAGTTTTTTAAAAAAATCTCAAGCCTCCAGCCCATGAGTAGGTGTACAATCACAGAGAGGCTGCTGACATGTTTTCTTGGGTGACGGTGAGATGCTTTGTTCATGGGGGTCAGGGTCTGCCTACTGGACACCCCTAGTTCTCATTAATTTGGTGGGGAGGGCATTGAGTTTGGTTAAACAGTTATTCAGAGACCTGAAGTAGGGCAGGGAAGGGGATGCAGAACCTTCAGAGCCAGGGGAGGGGGGACCCTTCTGCTCTAAGTTCCCCCCCAACCTCAAGAAGATGGAGAGCAGAAACGGGGTAGCAGAAGAGAGCTGGGCCCCATGCACTTCCCACCATCACTGATTTCCCTCTTCTCTGGCATTTTAAGAGCTCAGACTCAAACCCTTCAAGGGCTTTTGAAACAATTAGATTTGAAAGTGCCCAGTACTCGGTCTAATTGCTTAAAAGCCACTTCAGGCTCCAACTGACCCAGAGTAAAGCCTAGGGGTGGGCAGGGGGGAGGGGAGACCCGAGACACTCTGTCGCCCTGTTTCTCAGGCCTTTCTGGATAACCAAGGCCTAGGTGAGTGATGATGCCAAATAGGGACCTTCAATTGTCCCCAGGGGCAGAGCCACCAAAATCTTCCTGACCCTTTCCCAGTCTTTGCCCCCAGGGAACCTCTCACATCTAACCTTTCTCTAGGATACCTTCTCATGCAAATTCCAGCATTCCTAGGGGTGACTGGAGCACGCATGTCCAGAACCAATTTTCAGTGTCAGAAAGTGGACTAAGCCAATGTAAAGAGGCCCAGAAGTATCAGGAAACAAGCTGTGGTATGTCCAACTCAAGGATGATGCTTTGCTTCTGAGAGATTTCAAGTCTGGGGCTTTTGCAATCTCTAAGTCAGTTCCATCTCTTCATTCTTTACTGATTACTCTTCTCCCAAGTCCTTTTAAAAAGTATATATATATATAGGACGGGTGCAGTGGCTCATGTCTGTAATCCCAACACTTTGGGAGGCCCAGGTGGGCAGATCACCTGAGGTTGAGAGTTCGAGACCAACCTGACCAACAAGGAGAAACCCTGTCTGTACTAGAAATACAAAAAGTGGCCGGGAATGGTGGCACATGCCGGTAGTCCCAGCTACTCAGGAGGCTGAGGCAGGAGAATCGCTTGAACCCGGGAGGCAGAGGTTGCGGTGAGCCAAGATCACATGCCACTGCACTTCAGCCTGGGTGACAGAGTGAAACTCCATCTCAAAAAAAAAATACACACACACACACACACACACACACACACACACACACACAGGGTCTTGCTCTGTCATGCAGGCTGGAGAGCAGTGGCACGATTATGACTCACTGCAGCCTTGATCTCCCAGGTTCAATTGATCCTCCTGCCTGAAGCTGGGACTACAGGCATGTGCCATCACATCCAGTTAATTTTTAAAATTTTCATAGAGACGGGGTCTCACTATGTCGCTCAGGCTGTTCTCAAACTCCTAGCCTCAAGTGATTCTCCTGCCTTGGCTTCCCAAAGTTCTGGGATTACAGGAATGAGCCAATGTACCTAGCCTTAAATGTATTGTAAATGAGAAGAATTGTAACATTGTTCTCTCTGGCTTAAGACCTTGCAATGGCTCCACGTCAGATAGGAGCCATTGCAAGTCTTAAGCTGCAGAGAAGCTCCCCCAGCCTTCGAGCCCCTCTGTAATTTGGCCCCACCTCACCTTTCCAGCTCCATTTGCCCTGTGTGCCCTCAGCTCCAGCTCTTCGTGATGCCTTTTCACAGGTCCTGCTCTTGGCCTCCACTCCTTGACCATGTGAATGAAGACATCTGTGTATGTGCCCAGTAACAGGCCAAGCAGAGGGGCCGCTGAGATGAAGGAGCCACGGGCCCTGCTCTTGGGGGGACACATTCTAGCTGGGACATGAAAACATAAACAGATGATTCCTTTGCCAAATTCTTCTTGAGCACCTCTATGTGCCAGACCTAAGGACACTGAAGTGGACAAAACAGACTAAGTCCCCACTCTTGTGGAGCTTAGCTGGTGGAAGGAGAAACAGACAGAAACACAAAAGCAAAGGAGATACACAATTTGCCATGGGGAGATGAATGTGTGAAGGAAACAAAGTAGTGGGGAACACGAGGACCTGGGAGGTGAGGGCATGTGAGCAGAAACCTGAGTAAAGGGAAGGAACTGCTTGGGCAATGGTCCTGAGGCAGGAGTGCCTTTGGGTTTAAGGAGGGGCAAGGAAAGAGACCAGTGTGATTAGAGAAGAGTGAGGGGAGGAGGAGGGGAGAAGAGTAGAGGGAGCAGGGGGCAAATCATGAAGGATGCTACAGTCCTGGCAAGGCCTTCGGACCCTAGAGTGAGATGAGAGCCATTGGGGATATTGAGCAGGGGGTGATATGAGTAAACATATATCTTAGAAGGCTCACTTTGGCTGCTGGTGGAGGACAGCCTGGAGGAAGGGGCAAGAGTGGAAGCAAGGAGAATAGTTAGGGTGCCACTGCAATAGTCCAGGCAAGAGATGGCCATGGTCGGGGTATTGGGAAGTGGTTAAATTAGTGATAGTTATAATAGAGTGTAGACATTAGCATGAGAGCGCACGCCGGGGACTCCTTGCCAGACCTGGAGGTGGGAGTGGGCTGTTGACAAGAAAGGATTGCTGCAGGTTTGACCATGAAGCCAAATCTTCAAGAAGAAGGAATTCAGAGAGACAGGAGATGAGAAAGTGGGGCAGAGGAGGCAGCACACACGGCAGTGTGTACTTCATGTCTTGCAGGGACCTGGGGGCAGTGTAGACAGACCAGGGCATCATTTAGAGGCAGGGAGTGGGGCAGGCTGAGGCTGGAGGGCTTGAGAGGGGCTGGACACCAAGGTCAACGGCCAAGTTGAATGTGGGGCTTCTTCTGTGTGCAGCATGGCTGCGTCATGATCCAGTTTGCGTTCAAGGAAGATCACTGGCTGTGGAGGGGTGGATGAAGGACTGGGGCCTGGGGGACCAGTTAGGAAGCTGTCGTGGTGACCTGGTGATAGATGAGCGTGGCCTGGACTAGAGGGCCTGTGATGGGGCTTGGAGAACTGTTTAGAAAGCAAAGTTGCCAGGATGTTCAGATGTTGGTTGATTAGACAAAGGGATTAGAAAGCAGAAGGGATGAAGAGTGACCCACCTTGAGCTCCAGTGCCTTTAGACAAGGGGGCGGACATTCAGGGCCTCCTTTGGCCACCCTCACATGGTAGGAGTCTGTCCAGAAGGAGGGAGCCACACCCCCTTCTGGACCATGCTCCAGATGCCCAGGGCCCCAGAAATCCCTGCCCCAAGGGCCTGTACCCTGCATCTAGGACTTCTGCAGGCCACCTCCCCAGGTCCAGCCTCCAGAGGGTGGCCTGTGTCTTGGCTGTGAGGTGAGTGCAGGGCATGTGGTCAGCAGTTGCATGTGCGGATTGGAGTATCCACACATGTGCTCTTGAAGCCCTAGTTGAGGTGAAGGTGGGGATGGGAAGGGAAGAGGCAAGTTGGGGGCAGGGCTGGGGGAGAGCAGAGGTAGTTTCTCCCTGTGCCATGTCCCTGTGCAGAACTCTAAGAGGCCTGAGAACTCTAAATTCAAATCTGGCCTTCCAGATCTTTAGAAGGTATATGTGTCAGCCTAGGAGAATAGAACATATTTTATTAAACAGTTTGTTAACTTGATTTATAACTTTTAAATATTTAGACATATGGAATGTGGGCCTCCATTTGTACTTTCGCCTGGTCTAAGAGGGGTGAGTGGAAAACTCCCGAGGGCCAGGATTATGTCTTATTTGTCTTGTTCACCCTCCCCCATCCCCCCAACCTTGGGCCCCTGGACCTCGGTAATTTCCATGGAACTGGAAAGAGAATCAGATCCCAGCCTGATAGTGAGAAACACAGACTGGATGAGACCCCCAGGAGGGAAAAGATTGGTCTTGCAACTGACTGCAGAGGCCTCTGGAGGTGTGGCCAGGGGCTGGGGAGGAAGTTGACCCGGCGCCCAGGGGGTTAAGAGCATGCAGACTGCCTGGGTTCAAAGCCTGGTTCTGCTCCTTAGGACCGTGTGGCCCCAGCAGGTTGCTGGCTCCTGGGGTATCGGCTGCCTTCTTGTAAGACAGGATGATGATAATAATCCCTAATGACCCAACTGCCTAGTTTACTAAGGGAAGACATCTTGTTTGGCATGTAGTGAGTTCTATAAAAGTTTGTTGTCATGTGAAATGACACCTTGGAAGGAACTTTTCTCTTTTTTTAAGAAGGAGTCTTGCTCTGTTGCCCAGGCTAGAATGCAGTGGGGCGATCTTGGCTCACCACAACCTCCACCTCCCCGGTTCAAGTGATTCTCCTGCCTCGGCCTCCCGAGTAGCTGGGATTACAGGCACATACCACCATCCCTGGCAATTTTTGTATTTTTAGTAGAGACAGGGCTTCACTGTGTTGACCAGGCTGGTCTAGAACTCCTCACCTCAAGTGATCCGCCCACCTCGGCTTCCTAAAGTGCTGGGATTACAGGCGTGAGCCACTGTGCCCAGTTGGAAGGAACTTTTAAGCCCAGCTAAGGGGCAGCTCCTAGAAAATCAGGGGAGAATAAGTTGGTTTTGGTGCCAGACTTTTCTCCTCCCACTTTCACGATTCCCCATAGCGGGTGGGGGACTCAGAGACCAGGCTGTTCCCCCTGCTCCACCAGGGCTGTCTGTGTCTGTGGGGTAACTCGCTCTGTTCTTTGTCTCTTCAAGCTCCACCAGCTCCATCTTCTCGTTCCCTGGGGACTTTGCCAAGCAACTGACGTGCTAATCCCGAAGACCTCATTCACAGGAAGTTACCAGTGAGCCCAGCGCTGTGTTGAGTGCCCTAACAGGTTATCTCATTCGATCCTTTTTTTTTTTTTCCATAAGGGAAATTGAGACAAATTGTTCACTTCCTTTAATAATCCTCTGAGCACTGTTCCAGATAGTCTTATCCCTATCTCCCAGAGGAGACCAGAGCAGAGAGAGGTTAAGTATTTTGGTATGTCTTAGCCACAGAGCTTAGACTAGAATCCAAGACTGTGTGGTTCTGGAGTCCACTCTTGACTTCGATGAGTCTTGCATGTGTCAGAACTACTGGAACACTCCGCTTAGGAAAGAGGTGGGGCTTTCTGGAGCCAAGGCTGTGTCCCACAGGAGGCACTGATGGGATGGTAGACACTGAGGCAGGCTGACGGTGGGTTGATGTTCTGGTCTGTTGGAGAGAGGAAGTTCTTTTGGTTTCTAAGGGCCTTCCAGGTCACCAATCAACCAACCTATCAACCCTTTCTTTTCAAGGGACATGGCTACAGGCAGGTCTGGAAAGACAGGTGCTTTGTGTATTGAAAATGCTGAGGCAGAGAGCTCTGTGTGGCAGTGAGGGTTCTAGATGGAGGGGATTCTATAGGGACAAGGAGCTCCCCCTTCCCCACTCCAGCCCTGTCTCAGCCCCACAGCCTGTCCCTACCTGGGGGCAGTGGAGGTAAGTTGATAACATGGACCCTCTGAAAGCTGCCAGCCTTGGGAATCAAAGGCCTGTGAAATAAAACTCAGGGATCACATACTTCTTGAGTGGAGACAGAGATGCCGTGTCCTGGTCCTTGCTCTCCGGAGCTTCTGGTCTCCTAGCAGGATGGGCATACACGCTGGGGAAACCATCCCATGGAAAGAGTGTCAGGGAGCCTGGCCCTCTCATCAGGGCCCTCTCTGGCCCTGATGAGAACTCTGTGTGATTGGCACAAGTCACTCACCCTCTCTGATCTTGGTTTCTCACCTGTGAAATGAGAAAGTTAGGATAGATCACTAGATTAAACCTTGTTTTGCCTCTTAAAATGAGCTCTAATGAAATCCAACACAGAACTCTGCTGTAAAAAGTAGAGCTGCTCTGCTTGTGAGAGGCGGGATCCAGCCTTCTCTGGTTTTTTCCTCTTCTTTCAGGATGATCCCCAAGGGCGGCTCTCAGTGTCTTTCACTGGAGGCATGAACCTCATGGGACAGCTCAGGAACGGCCTCAGGGAGGCAGCCAAGGTGGGCTTGAAGGCTGGGAGGATTTCGATGAGTGGAGGTGTGGGGAGGGCATGCAGGGCAGGAGGCGCTGTGTGAGAAAAGATGCAGAGAAGGGAGGAGCCAGCCTGGTTGGGGGTGGAAAGTCCTGGAAGAGAAGAAGTGCAACAAACCCAAGAAGGGGTGGCCCAGGGGAACGTCATGGCAGCACCAAGGGGGAAAATGGTATCTACAGTTGGGAACTCAAGTCCAGGTCCCTTCTTTCAGAGACAGGTGGGGTGTACACCCTGCTGTGAGGGGAGGGAAGAAACAGCATCAAGGAAATGATACAGTATCCCCCTCAGAGGGTTGCTTTAAGGGTGAAATTGGTGAATATAGCTAAAGCCTCAGGACAGAAGGAATGTGACACAGGCATTTGTTAAATATGATTAGACCAGAGTGGACCCTGAGCTTGCCCAAGGCCTGCATCCCTCCTTGCCTTGGGCCCAGTGCTGGTGGTGATAGCTTAGAATTTCAGCAGCTTCTATGCTCAGCAGTTACGGTGATTATGAGATGTATGTGTACGTGTGTGTGTGTGGGGGAAGTGGCTGCAAGTGTCTTTCGGCCACCCCCAACACGAATGTGAATGTGCACATGCGTGTGCATGCACACAAACACACACACACACACACACACGCTCTCTCTGTCTTTTCTCTGGAGCTGGTGCACTCCTCACCACCCCCACCCCTTCATCCTCCGAATCCTCACCCCATCCCCTTTGCTTCAAGCCCACACTTTGCTCAGCCTTCTTCCTCCCCTTGCTCTGAGTCCCTGGTCCTCCCACCCAACATAAATCTATAACTCGGGAGCCTGTGTGTAGGGGGGAGGGGATGGAAAAGCAGCACACCAAACAAACCCCAGCTAATGAAAACGGCGATAAATCTCTGTCTATCAGGTTTGTTGTGAGCACAAACATTGCCAAACAAGGGCCCAGATGGCCTGCAGGCCCTACGGTCTGCAGAGCTTTAAATGGAAACGGTTGCTTTATACATCTATTTACTACTTGGAAATGGGGGATGATTGAGACCAGGGGTGCCTGGCCAGGAAACGGGGTGTAGACCAGGTGTGAGCTCTCCGCCCCCCATACCTGAGCAGGACAGCTATCTAGTCCCCAGCCTCCACCATTCCTGCTCCTGGTGAGCCCTCTCTGACATAGGCCATTGGGCGGGGGTGGAAAAGAGGCCACCTTGCCGGCTGACATTCTGGTCTCCCCAGCCTGGCCTTAACCTGCTCGGAGACACACTCCTGGCCAGCCCGACCCAACTCCTCACTGTTACTTTCACAGTTCTTCATCTTTTGCCTAGAACTTTCCTGTTTTCCATCCAGGATGGGCAGCAGAGGAAGCCTACCTTGTCCTTCAAGCCCAAGCCAAACCCCACCTCCTCCAGGAAGTCTCCCCATCCCTAGTTCTCTCTGGGCACCGTTTCTGTAGCATCAGCCATGGAGAGCCCGGGAAGTCTTTACAAGACAACTGCTTGGGAGGTGGACAGGTTTGGGCACACAGCCAGGCTGTACCAATTAGCTAAGGGACTTTGACAGGTTAATCTCTCAGCCTCAGTTTCTTACTCCATGTAATAGGTATAATGATGGTGCCTACTCCTTACCTGCCAAATAAAAAACAAACAAATTAATAAAAATGAAGCACGTGTAGAATGTGCTTAGCAAATGAGGAGCACGGTCTTAGAGCTTTGGAGGCATCAGCCTTTATTATTGGTGCCACGTAGTCATGATTGTCTGTGCCTTGTCTTTTCACAGAGGTGTGTGTGTGTGTGTGTATGTGTGTGTGTGGTGTGTATGTGTGTGTGTGTGTGGGGTGTGTGTGTGTATGCATGCTTCTGCATGTCCTAGTTTGGTTGCCCCTGAAATCAGACCCTGAGACAAGAACTTGGTTGCTGGTAGTTTACTGAGGAGGTGATCCCTGGAGGCTGGAGGGAGGGAATGGGGAAGTGAGACAGGGAGGGGACAGGAGAAAAGCCAGTGAAGAGTGGTTAATGATCGAGTTACATTGTGGGCAACGGGGGCTCTCTGAGGAATGGTGAGAACACACCACGAAATTGTCCCACGGAGTCCCAAGGCAGTGAGGGTACTTATCCACCTATTCTTATCTCTTACTAACAACTCCAGATTGCCCCTGCAGTGTTGAATCCCAGCTGCCCTGTGGGCTGAGTAAAGCTCCCTTGGCGCCTGCACTGGAAAAGCCCTACAGGTGAGAAGCAGAAAGGCTACTTAGTGTGGACAATTCCTGGGCTTGCTGACACCTTCCCATCACAGTGGCAGATGAGTGGCGAAGTGGAGTAGGGGACATGGGGTGAGGCATGAACAGCATCCTCTGCTGAATTGTCACCTTTTAAGCCCCAACAGTCTCCAGCATGTGGCATTTTGTACACAGTAGGCACACTATAAGTATTTGTGGACCAAAAGGAGATTTGACGTTAGAGCTGGAACTGGGAAAACCTGGACTCTCCCCATTGCTCAGGTTTTTTTTTTTTTTTTTTTTTCTTTTTGAGACAGAGTCTGGCTCTGTCTCCCAGGCTGGAGTGCAGTGGTGTGATCTCGGCTCACTGCAACCTCCACCTCCCAGGTTCAAGCAATTCTCTGCCTCTGCCTCAGCCTCCCGAGTAGTTGGGATTACAGGCACCTGGCTCCATGCCCGGCTAATTTTTGTATTTTTAGTAGAGACAGGATTTCAGCATCTTGGCCAGGCTGGTCTTGAACTCCTGACCTTGTGATCCACCCACCTTGGCCTCCCAAAGTGTTGGGATTGCAGGCATGAGCCACTGCGCCCGGCCTCAGTTTTTAATTCATTGTGTGATGGTAAGCAAGACATAGGACGACTCTGGGTCACATCTTCTATAAAATGGAGACCTTTCTACCTTCTCTGCTTATGCCACAGGCGGGTTGGAACAAACTGGAATGTTGTTTGGGGGGTGCTCAGAACAGGTAAGAAGTGGCTGTGATGATGATGATGATGTGTGTAGGGGAGGGGACGTTTCCGCTATCTAGGCATGATGCAAGTGAGAGGTACCTAGTGCTGTTATTCACTCTGCGGTCAAAACACAAAGGTGTGTTCCCCTGGCCCTGCGGGTATGACTCCTGCCTCTTCCTATTCCAAGACAACCCCAAAGGTAAAAGATGGAAGAAGAAAAGGCCATGGGAGTAAGATCTGCTGACTCCTTGGTGAAAAGAATCCCACATCTCCCTGCCTACCAGGAATGGCCTGTGGTTCCTTTTACCTAGGTCAGCAGTGGGTTTCACAGATGTCTGATGAGTGTAGAAACCATTTTGTACAGAAATCCCAAACTTGGCGGTGTGTGTGTGTGTGTGGGGGGGGGGGTCTTGGAATTTCTAGGGAGCCCATGGATAACCCTTAAGAGTCCCTAAGTCCCTTAAAAATATAAACAAAAAATGGCCAGGCATGGTGGCTCACACCTGTAATCCCAGCACTTTGGGAGGCTGAGGTGGGTGGATCACCTGAAGTCAGGAGTTCAAAACCAGCCTGGTCAACATGGTGAAACCTTGTCTCTACTAAAAATACAAAAATTAGCCAGGTGTGGTGGTGGGCACCTGTAATCCCAGCTACTCGGGAGGCTAAGGCACAAGAATTTCTTGAACCTGGGAGGCAGAGGTTGCAGTGAGCCAAGATGGCACCGCTATACTCCCGTCTGGGAGACAGAGTGACACTCTGTTTCAAAAAATATATATATATATATAAATATATATTAATATATATGCATATATATGTAAAAATGGAGTGCTTGAGTATATGTGTATACATCAGCCACTGTAAGTTGGTGACTTGAAGCTTCCAGCAAATTCTCAAAGGAGTCTGTGATCCAAGAAAAGTTGATTTGCTCTATCTCGAATCTCCCATCTCAAAGGGGAGGACACTGAAGTCCAGAGAGGGTAAGTGACCTGCTAGGTCACTCAGTAGAGGCCGGAGAGAACCCAAGGTCTCTAATCCTGCGTAGCTTTGTGGGTTAGTTAGTTCTGCCTGGCTGCACAACCAGAAAAGCAGTCTGGCTCACCAGGATGCTGTGCTGAGAGCCCATGGCACATTACAAAGTCTCTCCTTGCTCCTGGGGGAAACATCTCAAAGGCAAGACCGAGTCATTATTTTCTGGGGATGAGGGTGAGCACTGAGCTCTATTTCCGTGGAAAACAGAACAAGGAAAAACTAGACCAAATGTGGAAAGAAACGAAGCTCTCTGTTACTGACAGAGAGCGCTGGGGCAGGGAGTGCCCTTAAAACTCAAGTGAAGCTTGGGCCCACTGGCAGGCCTTAGTTTCAGAGGCAGAGATGGAAATGACAATCATGTTTACAGCTCTAAGTCGTGAAGATTGAAGAAGATGATGCAAGTGAAATGGCTTATAAATAGGAAAGCTGTACACAAATGCTAGTAATGATCACTACAGCAGCGGCCTGGTAAATACTTGTTTTGCTGCTAGGAATAAATTGTATACCACCTGGATGTCAATTACCCAATTCTGGACAACTATACCATTGTCCTTCAAGCCCCTATAGCCTGCTGTTGGAGTGAGAGCCCTGGTTTTTGAAGTCAAACCTGAATCTGCCCCTCCGTTCCACCACCTGTGCACGTGTATGACTTTGGGTAAATTACGTAACTCTGTCAGCCTCAAATTTCCATCTGCAAAATGGGGACATATGCCTACCTCATGAGGACATAATGAAGATTTGATGAGTTGGTAAAAATGAAAACATCTATAATGGTGACTGGCACACAATAGTTGCTCAATAAACCTTATCAATTTTGTTCCTGTTCCTCAACAGTTTGAAACTTTGGATAGTTTGTTTGCTGTGTAGTTTCTGTCTCTTAACATGTCTGTCTTCACTAACATGTAAGCTCTGCAGCGCAAGGACATGCCTTGTTTACGGCTGTGTTTCCCAGGTCGGGCACACAGTGTGCTACAGATATTTGTGAAATGAATGAATGGAAGTGCAAAAGCACGTTTTTAAA
Organism: Cacajao melanocephalus; assembly: GCA_963573385.1. Classification (NCBI taxonomy): domain Eukaryota; kingdom Metazoa; phylum Chordata; class Mammalia; order Primates; family Pitheciidae; genus Cacajao; species Cacajao melanocephalus. The sequence goes on along the minus strand of CAUYLG010072574.1, from coordinate 116,745 downwards.
GGATGGGAAGGAACTTTGACAATGTGAGAATACTCACGTTGGATCAGCCCCAAGGGGGACCCACAGCTGTGCCAAGAGCCATATTAGGGGTCAAGAGAGTTGGCCTCTGGTCCTAGCTCTGCCGATTAACTGCCGAGCCACCTTCGGGCAATTTGTTGGTCCTCTCTGGCCCTCCGTGTGTTTCCTCCAGAGCGTGGGAGCCCTGAGATTCCAGGGCTTCCCTCTGAGAGGCTGACCTCCAAGGAGCTCTGGCCAGCTGGGAAGTGTGGGATATTGGGATAATTCAGGGACTAAATTAATTAAGAAAAAGGAGAAGTGGGAGAGGATAAAGACCTGGAAGGAAGAAAAGTCGCTGGGCAGCTAGGGGTGGGGGTAGATTGGGGGAAGGCCGCGCTGGACCAAAGCAAGGAGCTGCCGTCCGCGCCCCGGGCTGGTGTCGGCCTGCGGCTGATGCGCCCGAGCCTCCGCCAGCCCCTCCTTTCCTTGAGCGCCTCGCCAGTTCCCGCCGCCACTGACTTTCTGACTTCTTAACTTGTCAGCAAATCCCAGAGTTAAAAATGCACACGCACCCCGGCCAGCCGCCAGCAGGGCCGTCTGGCCGAGGCTCCAGATGTGGGGCCACCGCGCGGGCCGCCCGCCCCGCCGCGCAGACTAAACAATCGGCCTTGGCCGTGAGCGCAGCGCAATTCCAGATGCCGCGTCCCTCGCGCCGCGCGCTAATTGGGCCGCGGGCGCGAGGCTCTGTCAGCGCCAGCAAGGCCCTGCCCAGGGCGGCCTTGGCCCGGCGCCCGCCCGCTGGGCTACCTAGGGCGGGGGGGCGGGGGGGGGAGGGTGGAGAGACGGAGGGGAATGGTGGGGAGGGTGTGAAAGGGGGAGAGAGAGAGGCTAGAGGAGAGAAGCGAGGAGGAGGAAGAGGAGGAGGAGGAGGAGAGAAGAAGACACAGTGAGACAGGCCACAAGATAGCGTCAGCTCTGAGACAGAAACACGAAGGGGGCAGACGGAAAGGGACAGAGACATTCTCAGAGAGATAGCTTCAGAGACAAAGAGAAAGCCAGAAGCACTGAGCCATATTCAGATTTAGAAGGAGACAGAGACGGAAGAGAGAGAGAGAGAGAAAGAAAGAGAGAGAGAGAGAGACACCAAAGAGAGTTGGAGAAACAGAGGCAGGGCAGACTGACACAGAGAACAGAATCAGGAGAGCCCAAGACATCGAGAAGCAAACGAACGTAGACGCGGCCGAGGAGAACGCAGGCGGTGGGAGCACTGGAGACCCGCATGTTTACCACCGGGTCGCTGCTGCCTTACGGTGTCTAACCCTTTTTGTTTTATAGTACCTCCTCCCTTTAATTCTCACTTACTATCATTCTTCCTAGACCCGGGAGAAGCCGGGAACTGAGCCCACCCGCGCGATCTACTCCTAGTCTTGCTGGGGGACTACGTAGAGAAGGAATCCTCGCCCCTAAAGGAACCTGAGCCGTCGAGATTTCACTCCCAAGCCTGGGCTGGGAGACAGGGGTTCTCCCTGGACGCTGCGGGAGGGTGCGGGATGGGGCTCCGTGGGGATTTGCCTAGAGGCAGGGGATGCCCCGAATGACCCCTGTAAGGCCCGCCCCCAGGCAGCCACCTCGGCAGCACCCTCCTTTCCCAGGCGCCCTGGGGCCTCCTCAGCTCGGGAGACAGGAGGATGACTCAACACAGGTTAGTCAAGGCCCAGGGCAGGGAAGCCCACCGGGGACCACCCGGGGGAGCCCCCCAGCCTCGCGTTCCGCCCCCGCCGGGAGGCCCGGGCTCCCCGGGGGTGAGCGCAGAGGGCAGTGCGGCGGCCCGGCGGCTCTTGGCGGCCTCTCTCTGACAATCTTTCCTTTGTTTGTTTTCTTAAATCTGGGAGGCCCGAATTCCTGCCGGATTCCGTAGGTTTCACTCAGGAAGGAGGCGCCCCCACCCCCACCCCCTCTCACGTCGGGCCTGGCTGCGCGGGGAATGGCAGGTTCTTCTCGGAGGCCAGCCTCGCGCACCCCCGCGGCCCGGGCAGGGCGAGCGGGCGTCGGGCGCGGCGGAGAGTCTCGGGCGCCCTGCCCGCGCGTGGCACCACGCAGCCCCGCCGGAGGGCCGCGGGCAGCCTCGGAAGAGAAAATTAAAAGAGAAAAAAACAAAACAAAACAAAACAGGAGCGCTTTAAAAGATACAAAGAGTAGCTCTCCCCCTACCCAGCTTCATTCCACACCCATCCACCTCTCACACTCCCCCACCCCTTTTTTATTTTGGTCTCCAAACTTGAGCCTCATTAATTTCCAAAAAAAATTTCCCCAAATAAAAGGCAAACATGGAAAGAAAAACAAACTATTAGAAAATAGAGGAGGGAGGAAATGTTATTTAAAAGGTTAGCAGACCGCATCATTTTCCAATGATATTATATACTCCCAGCAGTATCCAAAATATATATGGGCCCTGGGCCAAGAATGTAAAAAAACCCTTACTTAGACACAACATCTGGACCGGAGAGCGAACAAACCCCCCATTTATCACACTTAATCCTCCAATGAAGCAATCGACAGTTGACTTCTGTTTTGCTAATTTAGCTGCTTTCAAGCGCCGGCCCAGTCCAGACCGGGAATTAAGTGTCACTTGTGGAGGGCCTGCCCGGCCCCCGCCGGTCCTCGCTCCCTCCCGTGCCCAGGCTCTCTGATAGGGAAAAAAGGCCATTAATGAAGAAAGAAACTTTTTACGAATTCCCTTTTCCCCCGCCCACTCGGGTCAGTGAAAACCTGGACTGTGACCTAGCTCTGTCCCCTCGCCAGTACGCGACACCCACTTCCTTGGCAGCCACGCCCCCACCCGCCAGCTGCCTCCCCCCAGACTCGGTGGAGCAACGCCTCAGCCGGCAAAAACTCCCGTAGCTCCAGGAGGTCACCCGGCTCACTGCCTTCTCCGCGGGTTGGCTAGGTGCTGCCATCCTCGTACCTGGCACTGCCTGGTGGCCTGGCAGCTTGACCTTTAGGCCTGGAGAGGGCGGGGGAGGGTCGTGGTGCTTGGCAGTAGGGAGCCTCCATAACCCCCCCTCCGGAAGTGGATGAGAGGCAGCACCCCCCGAATTGGAGGCCCTTAGCCAGCAGTGTCAGAGACAATGGGATCTTGTGAGATTGCAAGAGGGAGAGAGAATACACCAGGGAAAGTGTATCGTTTGAGGATTAGTCAATAAATCCCTGGAACCCTGGCCCAGTGGGGCTGGTGCCAGAGGCAGGGCTGGCCCCAGGTGCAGACTTCCTCAGCAACCTTTTCTTCCCTTCTCAGAGGCCTCCTGGGTCTCTCTCTCCTCACCTCTCTCTGTGCATCTCCATGGCTCCTCTCCTAAACTTTGGAGTCCAAGGCACAGCCTTTTGTCCTTCCTCTCCCCCGTGGCTGGAAAAATTCTATCATGGAGCAGTGAAGGTTTGAAGGTGTCCTCAGGTACCTGCAAAAAGAAGAGGCTGAAGAATGTGTCCCAACTCCAGCCTGCTCACTTCTGTTCACTCTGATCCAGCCCATCCCCCAGTCCCTAGCACTGAGTCCTGGCAGAGTACCCAGGAACAGCCTGCGCTCCAAAAAGAGGCCCCTGGTACCCTGAATCCCAGTCTTCTGCAGCCTCTCATGGTGGTCTGCCTGGGCCTCAGACTTCTTAGGGAGGAGCCCTGAGTTCTGGCCCCAATCCAGATGCAGTCTCAAACCTCCTCAGCCCCAAACTGCCTCAGCCCAGCCCCCAGGGCCCACGGAAGCCTCATATCTGGAGCACCCTCCATACTCACTCCAAAGGGCACTTATGAGCACTTAGTATGTTTCAGGCAGTGTGCTAGACTCAGGACATTTGGAGACTCATGAAACTCTCTTCCTGCCCCTCCTTTGGGCCTAAGCCTCTACTGGGCCTTATTTTCTGTTCATAGGGGGCACCATATTACCCAGCTATACTCCTTCCATCAGCAGTCATGGAGCACCTGCCACATGTCAGACACTGTTCTAGGCACTGGAGGGTTCAGAGCTGAGCAAAGGCCATTTCTGCCCTCCAACTTGCCAGGGAAACAGACGTGCCAACAATTAATTCCAAGACAAGGCCAAAAATAAGGGGCCACGGGAGGCATTTATAAAAGCCTCAGAGGAGGGACTGACTCACCTTGCCTGGGATAGAAGGAGGGGTGTTGGCTGGGCATGGTGGCTCAAACCTGTGATCCCAGCACTTTGGGAGGCCGAGGTGGATAGATCATAAGGTCAGGAGTTCAAGACTAGCTTGACCAGGGTGGTGAAACCCTGTCGCTACTAAAAATACAAAAATTAGCCAGGCCTGGTGGCGGGTACCTGTAATCCCAGCTACTTGGGAGGCTGAGGCAGAGAATTGCTTGAACCTGGGAGGTGGAGGTTGCAGTGAGCCGAGATCGTGCCACTGCACTCCAGCCTGGGCAACAGAGTGAGAATGTCTAAAAAAAGAAAAAAGAAAAAAATAAGAAGGAGGAGTGTGATGAATCACAGGATGGTGGGGTAACCTCATCACTCTAGCTCTTAAAGCCCATCTCGGGTGACCGTACAGCGTAATGGTTAAGTGCAGATGCGATTTAACTTCCTGCTCTGACGTATCAGTTGTGGGATCTAGGGCCTCTTAGTCTCTCTGAGCCTCAGTGTCATCATCTGAAAAAGTGTGAATAAGAATGGGAATTGCCTTGTGAGCCTCTGACACAGTCATATGGGGCAAGCAGCTGGCATACAGCAATCTCTGAATGAAGGTCCACTGAATTATCTTTCTTTCGAAGCGCACGAATAGACGAGCTCATAGCCTCCTTGCCTCCCTCTTCTTGTCCCCCTCCTCAGCCTGAGGGCCTGGCACAGTGCTGGGCACATAGAGTAAGTGGTGGAGTGAATCAATGGGTACAGTGGAAAGCCCACCAAACCTTCACTCCAGTGCCGCTAGGTAGACAATGCTGCGGGCTGTGAGCCTGAATGTTCTGTTTCTTTGTTCTGATACCTGGCCATGGGCTGGGTGGGCCATGATGGCTGTTCTTGCTCCTACATTTCCAAGAGTCAAGCAGTGTATGACCCTCTGAAACCCCCTTTTCTCTGCTCAATAGAAAGTCTTCTAGCCTGGAGCCATTATTCTGTGACTCTGGTTTGGGCTGAGGCTTGAGTTGCTGTGTGTCCCTGGGAAAGACATGTCCCTCGCTGGGCCTTGGACTCCTTATAGGTAAAATGAGTAGGTTGGGCTGGATGCTCTCCAAGCTTCTCTGCAGCCTTTGTGCTTGATGTCTGCTTCTCCTTTCACCCGGGGGAACCTCATCTTCCTTGCCGGACCCTGGTTACCCAGAGGTGTGGTTTTCTGCTCTCCCATTTCTCACCTGCCCTTGGCTTTTCTTTTCTTTCTTTCTTTCTTTCTTTTTTTTTTGAGATGGAGTCTCACTCTGTCGCCCAGGCTGCAGTGCAGTTATGCAATCTCAGCTCACTGCAACCTCCACCTCCCAAGTTCAAGCGATTCTCCTGCCTCAGCCTCCCAAGTAGCTGGGATTGCAGGCACATGCCACTGCGCCCAGCTAATTTTTTGTATTTTTAGTAGAGACAGGGTTTCACCATGTTAGCCAGGCTGGTCTCAAACTCCTGACCTCCAGTGATCAACCTGCCTTGGCCTCCCAAAGTGCTGGGATTACAGGCATGAGCCACCACACCTGGCTTCACCTCTTGACTTTTCTCTGTGGTGCCCCTCCCTTTCTTTCTCCCTTCTTGCTCCCCTCAGCTATCTTCCTCTCTTTCTCTCTCTTCTTCTTCTGCCGCTGTCCCAGGGTGTGAAGAGTGTGTGGATGAACTGATGCTTAACTTTCTCCCAGGCAGCTTTCCCCTCCCACCGCTACCCGACTTCTTGACCCCAAAACACAATCTGGGCCCAAGGAGCAGACCTCTCCATCTGTCCTCTTGCCTGGGCCTCTGTCCCTGAAGACCTTGGTGGTGCCCTGACCCTTGACTTCTGACTTCTGAGAGAATGAGAGAATGGCATCCCAGCTGGACCAAGAGAGTGCCTAATATGGGTCTTGTGTCCCTAGAGATGGACAGGCTCTCTATTCCCACGCTGCCCTCCCCACAAAGTTCCAGGCTCAGGGAAGGGGACAGGAAGCTTTTTCTAAGTCTAGCTAACACTCAGCTGTGGAACCCACCTCCTTCGCGATGCCACAGCCCACCTCTGAAGCTGGGAGAACCCCCTTGACAGAGGCCCAGATGCCTGAGGTTATGATTGTCACTAAGGAACCACTTATTACTGTCAGCAACCATTTCCAGAGAACCTACTATGTGCCAGGTACTGTGCTATGAGCCAAGACGAGGGGTCTATGTTGGGGTGGAAGGGACTGGGGTGAGACAAAAGCTGGGGGGAATCCCCAAGAAGGGCACCACTGCCAAGTCTAGGGCTGGTGGGCAGAGGGTTTGGCAGTGCCTGTGCATGGGCCTGGTTGGAGTGGCACCTGAGATGGAGCCAGGCCCTGGAGGCAGGTAAACAGGATGCTGCGTGCTGGGTGTGGTGAAGGGAAGGGGGATACAAGGGCACAATGGGCCATTGTGTGCACTGGAGTTGCCTTCATTTCTGGAGTCACTAAACCCTCCCACTGGGCTGTACAAATATTGAGACATATGGAAGATGTGGTCAGAGATACCAAGAGAGATGGAAGATGAGAGTCATCTGCTTTTGGACTCTTCTGCTCTTGCCTAGACCACAGTGGGCCAAAGTGTTGTGATGGGTGCTGCATGGCCCCACAGGAGGACACAAGGAGGAAGAATTTGGCCGCTGGGATGTGGTTGATAGAGATCTAATCAATTCTGATGACCGGGCTGTGGCCTCAGCTGGGCCGCTAGCTAGCTGCATCTGTCTTTAGGAAAACCACATCACTGCTGTAACCCTCAGTTTACTCATCTGTAAGATGGGATAAGGATTACCCTTGCCCTGTCTCCCTCACAGTGATGTGTGGCATTGTGACGGAGCCTCGCATGTTGTTAAGGGGTGTACTCAGGGCAGAGCTGGTTGTTCTTGCTTCTGTTGTTACTCTGCTGTAGAATCCTTTTTGCCTGACAAATCTCCCCTCTGGGTTCAGATGTAGGCAGAATTGATGGCTACCCATGTGGGACTATTGAGAGACCTAGGGACAGGAATCAGGATTTAAATTCTCTAAGGATTCAGCCAACCAGTCTTCATTCATTCACTATTCATTCAGTCAACACACATTTTTTATTTTAGCTTTCTCTCTTATGTCAAGCACTTTGATGCCCTGGGCCTTCAAAGATGAATAAGGTATGTTTCTTGTCCTCAGGGAACTCCTAATCAGATGGGAGAGGGGCTGAACACACACATACACGGCATTAGCATATATTAATAACTAATATTTATTAAGCACTTACTGTGTGCCAGGAATGGTTCTAAGCACTCTATCTGCATTAATTCATATAACCATTTTCATTTTGAAGATGAGGGAACCAAAGCACAAGGAAGGTAAGGAACTTGCCAAAAGTCTTACAGCTAGGAAGTCACAGAACCAGGATTGACCCCAGGCAGTCTGTTTTAGAGCCTGAGCTCTTAGCCAGTACCTAGTACACACAACATGTACGCACCTGCATTAACAAGGGAAAAAGAATAGTAAAGAGAAGAGTGGGCTGAGCCATTGAAGGAATGAAAAGGTGAGGAAGGATTGGCTATTGGCCAGCTTCCGCTAGGTCAGGTGAAGGTAAACCAGGCTTGACTAAGCTGGACAGATCTGCAGTGTCTCAGACAGGAGGTCCTGGGATGGGTTTCCAAGGCAGGAGGCTGAGTCAGGCTTCTTTGAAGACAGCAGAGAGTTAGTTGGGTTAAATTCCCTGTCATCCCTCTGCTTGAGGTCCTTTCCAGCCCAAAGCCCTGTAAGGGAGAACCTTGGGAGGTTCCTGGTAGGGGAATATGACACCTACTCCACATATGGTGAGCTCCCCTAATTCCAAACCCCATAGGGCCCTTGCTCCTTCTCTGGGCTGTAGTGTCCTGGGAGCTGGGAGTTAAGTAGGACTGAGTGTGCCAGGAGATACTGCTTAGGGAGCAATGATGGAAGTTCACCTCCAACTAGTTTAAGCAAAAGGAAGAAATTTATTGGCTCAAATAACCAGGAAGGATAGGAGTGGTGTGTGTGTGTGTGTGTGTGTGTGTGTGTGTATGTGTGTGTGTGTCTTTGTGTGCACATGCCTGGGGGCAGGGAGCAAAGTTTAGGGACTGCCATGCCTCAAAAGATATCTTCAGCTTTCTCTCTTGCATTCTTTCTTGATCTCATTCGTATGGTGGCTATGTTTTTGGTGTATGATAGCCTCATCTTTTTGTTTTGTTTCGTTTTGTTTTTCCTACCACAGTTGAGCTTCCTCTCTAACTGCAGCTGGGGAGTGGAGAGGGACAGGGAGGTCAAGACTTCTCTCATCCGCTGGAGGGGAGGGAGGGGTGGGTAGAAGAGCATGGCAGCAATTTCATGCTCACATCTCAGAAGAAAGAGAGCATTTGCTATTCCCAACACCCTCTATCTATAAAATTTTAGGGAAGAGCTCCTATTGGCCTAGCTTGGGTCATGTGCCACCTTTTGGACAAATCAGGTGGCTAAGACAGTTATGTTTGACAATTGGCTAGACCTGGCTCATGAGCCCACCCTGAGGCCAGAGGAATCGGGGAATTGTAATTGGCAGCCCCACAGAATTGCATGGAATAGAGGAGCAGGGGTTCAGTGAAGAAAGGGTTACGGTCACCAAAAGTAGACAAGGCTGCCTGCAACAACACACACTCTCTTCCTCCCTGGCCCCTACCCCAGAGGACAGAGGAAGCAATAGAATAAATAAACTTAGCGTACCTTCTTGGAGCTTCCATTTTATATCGAGATTTTGGGGGGACCATTTTAAAATGACATTTTAAAACATTATTTTAATTTAAAACACACATGGTTATCCTATGGAGTAAAATTCAAAGCTCATAGGCTTTTAAGATAAGACACAAGATGTCAAAAAAGTTTTGGATGTGTAGCAGGCTGTTTTTCTTATATAATCTCCTCCTCTTCCTCCCTCTGTATTTGTTCAAGCTCCCCTGCTGTTAAGGATACTTGGGCAGTGATGGAGTTGGGGCTGGGAAGTTGGAGATGCACTAGAAATGAAAATAACACGGATTTTGGTGCCACAGAGATGAAGCTTAGAATCTTTCTCTACCATTTTCTAGCAGTGTGATCTCAGGAAAGTCACATCCTCTGAGCCTGTTTGTCCCCCTGTAAAATGAGTACAATAATGCTTGTTTGGTAGAGCAGTGGTGAGAAGGAGTGTGTGGCCTAATGCTGAAACATACAGCCCGGTGTTGGGTTGAAGGAAGACACCTTGTAAATGTGAGCTGTCATTTCCCTCCTTCCTGTGTCTGCAGGTTCTGCAGGCCAGCCTGGGCAGTCCAGGGCTCTAGGAGCTGGGGAAGGGGGGTCCCTCACATGGCCCCACCTAAAACTCTACCAGTCTTGGAAGAAGCCTAATGACTTGCTGCTCTTTCAAGCTATAACTGTAGACACGGGCATAGTGATAGCTGTCCTTGCCACCTTGTGGATACTGAATAGGCAATTAGTGCTTTACTGGTGTAACATCAGCCACCGAGGAAGAGTTCACCGTCGCATTTCCCCAGAGCTCCTGTACTAACTTCTTTTGTGGTATATATTGCCCAGCACCACGGTGATGCGTTTTATGTCTCTTGCTGCCACTAGTTTGTGAATTCTTGGAGGCAGGAATTTCTCTACCTCTGTTTCTCTAGTGCTCAACACAGAAATTGGCACAGAGTAGGGGCCCAGCGATGGATGGAAGAAGGAATGAGTAGACACACCTGCTGCCCTGGGGTGTTTTTTGTCCAGGTAACAACAGTTACTACCACTGTTTATTGAGCTGTTAAAATATATCAGGTATGTCCCGAGAACTCTTTTGTTTTTAAAAAATAATCCTTGGGCCGGGCGCGGTGGCTCGTGCCTGTAATCCCAGCACTTTGGGAGGCCGAGGTGGGTGGATCACCTGAGGTTGGGAGTTTGAGACCAGCCTGATGAACATGGAGAAACCGTATCTCATAAATAATAATAATAATAATAATCCTTAAAACAGCCCTATGTCCTAGGAACTGTAATTTGCCCCAATTTTATTTATTTATTTGAAATGGAGTCTCGCTCTGTTGCCCAGGCTGGAGTGCAGTGGCGTGATCTCAGCTCACTGCAACCTCTGCCTCCCAGGTTCAAGCGATTCTCCTAGTTCAGCCTCCTGAGTAGCTGGGATTACAGGCACCCACCACCAGGCCCGGCTAATATGTGTATTGTTAGTAGAGATGAGGTTTCGCCAGGTTGGCCAGACTGGTCTTGAACTTCTGACCTCAGATGATCCACCCTCCTCAAAGTGCTGGGATTACAGGTGTGAGCTACTGTACCTGGCCCTGCCCTGTCCCCATTTTAGAGGTGAGAACCTGAGGCTCAAAAAGGGTTAATGAACTTGACCATGGTCACCTGGCCTGAATGTGGCAGCATCAGAATGGGAATCCACTTCTGTTGGATTTCAAAGGCAGCGAACTAAACCTCTATGTGCTTCTGTCTTCCATTCCAGGTTATATGGAGGGGTAGAGAGAAGAGAGCCGGATATTGAGAAATCCCTAGGAAAAAAGCTGAAATGGGGGTCCACTAGAGACAGAAAGTCTTGGTGATCAGAGAGGATTCAGGGTGGGGCTTGTAGGGGAAGGTGGTGGGGGACTGAAGGTCATGGGGAAATTCAAGGGGACTTTGGGTCTGGGGAGACTGGGTTAGTGGTCAAGTACCGTGGGTGGAGGTGTCAGGGCAGGGGCTTCCCCTTGGAAGTGGCTGGAGACAGAGGCAGCCCCTTCAGGTTGTTTTCAAGCGGGATTGGGGGTGTTTAATATTAATAGTAATGACTGTGGCGGGAAGATAATAGGCCTCAGTCAGATGAGAAGGGGGTAAGCGCTTATCTATGGCTGCTGAAGACACATGTCTTTCACCTGCTCCTTTAATATCCCCCTTCTTTCATTCCACCGCCCACCCCCTCCCACCAGCCTAGAACAAAAGGGGTATTATGGGCCGGGGTGTTTTCAGGCTGCAGCCAAGGAGGCCTCCCCTTCCCCCTCTGCCTCCCCCCGCCCAGTTTGAATGAGGCTTTTTCCTCCCGCAGGAGATTAGCTCCGTTTGACAAGGCAGTGAACTTTGGGAGGGGTGAGTGGGGGTCTCCTCCGGGAGCCTCCAGAGTGCAGCCCTGACGAACGAATGCTGCCGAGAAAGACCCCGAGAGACAGCCACGAAGACAGACGCACGGAGTCAGCAGCAGACAGACAGACACAGAGCAGGAAGACATTGAGGTAGAGTTAGATTTTTAGATACAGGGACACATGCACGCACACACACACACACACACACACTCTCTCTCTCTCTCTCTTTCTTTCTCTCTCTCTCCAGGAGATTGGAATAAGCACGGAGAGTCAGGGAGAGACACACACGGAGAGACAGACACACAGACATCCATAAAGAACAAAGGGACAGAGAAACACACATACATACACTCTTGCCACCAAGCAGACTGACCCAGAGAGAAAGAGACAAAGGCAGAGAGAGAGAGCACTGAGGGGACAGAAGACATAAAGAAGGAGACACCAAAGAGACAAATAAGGATGAGAAGAAGGAAATAGAAGGAAAAGGAAGCTAGGAAGTGAAACTGGCAAGAGGCAGGGGAAAAAAAAATAAGGAGACCCAGAAGGAAAGTTGTAAGAAGGTTGCTGAGCCCTTGACCTTCCTGGGTCTACCCCTGCTGACCTTGGCCTTGGACCCTGAGGATTTCAGGCTGCCCTGGAGTGGGCATTTGCATAGCTTTGGAGGACTAGGGGTGGATATGGAGCTTGGAAGAGAAGGAAAGAGACACAGTGGGAGACTGGCCCCAAGACAAAGGTAGCGTGTTGGACAATAGGCGAGTAGAAAATGTCCGCAGGGAATGTGGATTTCCTTGATAAGATAGCCCTGGCCTCTGAAGGGACTGTCTGATGGGCATGAGCATGTAGAGGGGATGTGTTGGGGAACAGGGTTTTTTTGGGGGCCATATGGAAAGGAGACTCATCACTTCTGCTGCTGGCCAGATGGAGAGAGAAGGAAAACCAAGGGCCGCTTCTTCTATCGTGATGACTTCCAACCCTAGCCTCCTGGTGGAGAGATCCAATGGCATGGACCATTGGCATGAGGGAGCTGGGCTGTTAGACCTAGATACTCTTGGGTTCAAATCCCAGCTCTGCCACTATGTGATTTTAGGTAAGGGACGTAACACATGTTAATCCCACTTTCCCTATCTATAAAATGGGAATAACATAAGTATCCTCCATATGGGGGCGAGGGCTGTAAGACTCACATGACAGTAAAGTATTTAGCAGTATCAATGACCCAGAGTAAGGATGAACATCTATTGGCTACTTGCGTTTGCAGGCCCTGTTCCAAAGTATCTTTCAGGTATTATTTCTTTTACATTTCAGAACAATCCCTTCAAGCATAGACTAAAGAACAATGTAAATCACAAACTGTTAAATGGTGGAGCTGTGATTTGAATGTGGACAGTTGAAGCTCAATCACCACTGCCTCTCACACTGGATACTGCCCAGTAATAAGAGACAGACAGTCCCAGTGTTCATCATCCAGAAGGAGCTCCCCAGCCTTTTTGGGAGGAAAAGTGGATTTGAAGGGGCTTGCCGTTCTTAAGGGTGGAAGAGCAGGTGAGGCAGTGGTGTGCTGGTAAATGCTCAACAGCTGGCTCTTCAGGAGGAAAAAAGGCGTTTGCCAATTTCCATGCTGTAAATACTCCCGCCATGGCCAACTTCAAGCTACCAACGTGGCATTTGCTGGGTCAGGAGTTGGGAAAAGACGCCTGCTGTCTGCCCTGGCAAGCCCATGTGAACCAGCTCCTGAGTGGCACTGAGTGAGCGGGGCCTAGGTTGCCTGTGTGCAGAGATGACTTCAGTGTGCCCATCTTTCCTGGCTGCTGGGAGCTTCCAACCTCATTCAGGAGAGAAGGGGCACCTGGTACCCGCATTTTGTGCCAATGCCAGGGGCTACACAGAAGGTTCCAGACCAACGGCACATACTATGGAATCTGTAGAAATTCAGAGGTGGGAGAGAGTGCCGGGGGCTGCCTGGTGGGATTGGTTCTGTTTTGTGTATCCCTCTGTCCGCTACAGCTGGGAACTCCTAGTCACACAAGTGACCTCTTCTCCTCTGACCCCATCTGTTCTCCCCAGCCTTGGCCAGTCCCCGCCCTCCCTTGCCTTCCGTGATGACACCCCTCTAGGTGCTGTGAATGCCCAGTGTGTGGTAACAGTAGTGCTGGGAGAGGCATGGCACCAAAGACCTGTACCCCCCTCTTCTTTGGGGCCCCAAGTGCCTTCTGTGAAACCAAATACTCCCCCTAGTTGCCCACCCGGACACCTGACTCCCTCCTGAGGCCCACTCAGGGTGAAAGCCGTTTCCTGTCTGGGTCTTGGTAACCCCCTGAAATCCCGGCCTCCCTCCCCCGATCCCTTCCAAATGCTTATTAAGCCGTTTGCAAATCCAGGGCTGAACCGCGGCGTGAGTTTAATAAAGCAGAAGACAGATGCCATCCATCACGGGGCCGGGTGGGGCGAGGCGGGCTGATGGCTCACACCCTCCTGGCTGCTTCTAGGTCGGCCAGCCACACATCCACACAGACCCTTCTCCTTACCCAGGACCTCCTGGCTGTGACCACTCTCCAGCTCACCTCCCTGTCACGGATCTTGCTCGGAAGACCACTGGCCCGTGGTGGACAGAGAGTGGCCAGGAATTGGGAGGTCAGCCCAACCCCCACATACCACATGGTCGTCTGCAGCAAGCAGGGCCGCAACTTGTGTGCAAAATTTAAAGGGAGGCGGGAACAAAACTTCAGTAACCAAGATAAGTCATATGTTAATGCAGTATTTAAAAAAATCAAACAACGCAACAAAAAATTCATGATGAGCAAAACCCTATAATTTTAAACAGACATAGGATCAGTCTCCCGGATTATTCCTGTAATATTACTCATTGGGCACTGATAACAGCCTCCTCAAATTCAGTGGGTTCCACGTTCAGATGAACCTGGTCTGTCCCCAGGCCTGTTCCTTCTGCAGTCTTCCCACTTCAGGGAAGGCAATTCCATCCTTCCAATCACTCAGACCAAAATAACTGGAGTCATACTTGACTGCTCTCTTTCTCTCAAGCCATCTCGTTGGCTCTACTTTCAAACTACGTCCAGAATCTGACCACTTCTTACTTCCTGTATGGTGGGCCCCTGGTTCCTGCCTTCACCCCTCTCCCTGGGAGGACTGTGGCGGCCTTCTTCCTGGTCTTTCTGCATCCCTTTCTCCCTATGGTGTTCTCTCTCCACAAAGTGGCAGGAAGATGCTAAAGAATTCAGGCTGTGCCAATCTTCTGCGTAAACTGCACGCTCATCCCTGCTTCCCCATTGCATGGGGAAGCCATGGGGCCTCACAGGATCTGCGCCTACCTTCTCTGACATGCCTCCTATTTTTCTCTCCCCTGCCACTTGTTCCCTGGACACATCAGCGGGCTAAGCACACTCCTGCCTCAGGACCTTTGCACTTGCTACTCCCTCTGCTGACATTCTTACCCCAGATGTCTACCCCACCCCCATGTCGCCCGTTATTCTCCTGTGCTGTTTTTTCACTTGTTAGTTTGTTCTTTGAGGACAGTTTGTCCTCTTTGGGATTTCAGGACCAGGCACTCAGCAGAGATGCAATCCATGCTGTCTGCCAGCCCCACTGTGGGGTAGCCTTCCCCACACACCAGTCTTTGAATAGACGGCTCATCATTGAAAGCACTTCCTCCTGTCTGTGTGCCAGTCTGTGATTCTCATCTTGTTCCAAGCCCTGCAAAAGATACCTCCTCCAGGAAGCCCAGCTCTTGGCCAAGGTTTTGGGGACCAGAGTCAGAAGTGTGGTGCTGTGAAGGGCTCTGAACAGGAACTAAGAACCCTAGGATTCAGCTCTGCTCTGGCTCTAGCTTGCTGTGTGTCCTTGAGCAAGTCACTTCTCTCTGGTCTTTGATTCCTCCTTTAGAAAAGAAAGGGTTTGAACCAGGTTCCTTCAAGCTCTGACTTTTAAAGTCTTCTGAAACTGAAAGCCTAATGTGGCTGTCAGTGGAGTCATATTATCTGGACTCAAATCTTAGTACCACCATTTAAATTTTTATTTTACTTATTTATTTATTTAGTATTTTGTAGTAGAGAAGGGATTTCACCATGTTGGTCAGGCTGGTCTCAAACTCCTGACCTTGTGATCTACCTGCCTTGGCCTCCCAAAGTGCTGGGATTACAGGCGTGAGCCACTGCACAGGTCAGTACCACCATTTTTAGATGGGCCAAATAGATGCTCTCGACCTCTTTGGTTGCATCTGTAAAATGATGACAACCGTAGTCCCTATCTCACAATATTGTAAAAATTACTTGACAGGGCTGGGCACAGTGGCTAACGCCTGTAATCCCAACATTTTGGGAGGCCAAGGTGGGCAGATCATGAGGTCAGGAGTTTGAGGCCCGCCTGGCCAATATGGTGAAACCCTGTTTCCACTAAAAATACAAAAAAAAAAAAAAATTAGCCAGGCACAGTGGTGCATGTCTGTTGTCCAAGCTACTCAGGAGACCAAGGCAGAAAAATTGCTTGAATCCAGGAGGCGAAGGTTGCAGTGAGCTGAGATCGCACCACTGCACTCCAGCCTGGGTGACAGAGTGAGACTCTGTCTCAAAAAAAAAAAAAAAAAAAAAAAAACTTGACAGAAAACATTGACCTACAATGGCTCAGAAAGTACCTAAAAGACTCAATAACTGTTAGCTGATTTCATTGCCATTAGTGGTAGATGTGGAGAATTCTACAGTGGTATAATTGGCTTTTTGTATTTTACCAAATGCATATATTTATAAACAACAGCAGCAGGAAGCCTTTTTTTCCAAGAAAATAAAATGGCTGGCTGGTCATGGTGGCTCATGCCTGCAATCCCAGCACTTTGGGAGGCTGAAGTGGGAGGATTACTTGAACTCAGAAGTTTGAGACCAGCCTGGGCAATATAGGGAGACCCCATCTCTATAAGAATAAGTTTACAAAATAGCTGACAAGGGGCAAAGGGAAGGCCTGTCTCTCAGCATCTCAGCTCTGGGCCACCCTAGTCTCTCTCAGTCCGGTCTACCATCCCAGACAATCTTCCGGATAGCTCTGGGGCTCCCTCCAAGGACTCCCGTATCCTTATCCTCTGCGCCCCAGCCTCCTCCCTACTGCAGCACCTGGATCCAGCCTTCTCCACCCGTGTCCTGGCTCCTGATCCCACAGAGACCCAGGCCTGGCTGCAGCTCGCCTTTCACACCCAGATGTAGGAGCAGGCGTGGAAGCCCTGCCTGGGGCTGGGCTGGGGGCCAACGCAACATCTGGCATCGATTACCAATGGTGGCTGCGGAGTGGACTCTTCTGCCTGCCACTCACCTATCTGCTGGGGTGACAGAGGAGATGGGAAAAAGGTTTTCACAGCTGGAATAAATTGACGGGAAGTGGAGGGGGAGGGTTGAAAAGAGGCAAAAAACAACATTGAACTCAAGATGGAAAAAGGACGGTATTAGAGGAGGTAATGAAGAAAATATGTGTGTGTGTGTGTGTGTGTGCGCGCCCACGCGCGCCTGTATTTGCACACACAAGTGTGTCTGGGCAAGTGTGAATGTGTGTGCATGTGTGTCTGGGGTACATGTGTGCGCACCTACATTCATGTACGCATACGTGTGTCTACGATAAGTGGACATGTGCGTTTGTTAGCAGATCAGCCAGGGTCTTTCAGTTAGCGTTGTTTAGTATTTTGTTGATTTTGGGGGCCGCCCACACCTACTGAAGATGGGCAGAATGCCTATTTCTGGTCTCCCAGGACACTCCAAGCTGGAGGGAAAATGGGAAAGGGGGTTGGGAAGGGGAACTTGGAAGAAGAGAGTGAAGAAAGCAGGCAAGGATGGGCAAGGAGATACCAAGAGGGCAAGAAGGGAAAGGAAGTGGCAGAAGGGGAACAGCAGAAAAATACGGACCTCAGAAGAGGAGAAGAAAACAAGCCGAGTGACCCAGAAAACACCAGTGGCCTTGCCCTCAGCCACCACCTGGTCCCTGCTCCTGCTGCGCCAGAGTCCCCTGGACCTGGGCCCCAGAAGCTGTGTCCATCTGTGGGTGACAGCCAGGCCAGGCCTCCCTCCCTCCCTCTCCTCCCCGACCTGCTGACCCCACACTGCTCCCCTCATCCCCCCTCCTCCTCCCACTTTCTCCCTCCCAGCCGCCTCCCACCTCTGAGGCCAGGCTGCAGGAATTCCCCTCCTTCCCCATCTGCTCCCCACTGACACGCTGCAGCTTTCAATTGCCCGCTCATTAGTCACCGAGATATTTCCCCTGGACCCCCTCCTCTCTAGCTCCTCTGCTCCAATCCAGCCAAGTCCAGTGGGGTCCCAGCCTCCCATCAGGCTCCTGTTTGCAGCGGACTGTTCTGTAATAAGCTTGTCACAGGCAGCGGAGCCGCTGCTGAGGAACTTGGCCCTTGTGGTGGAGGGGCCCCTGAAGTGTGTAGGAGGGGCTGGGGGCGGGCCCCCTACCGTGAGCAGCCCACTTTAGGCGGCTAAGGCCCTTCATAATATTATCCCTGTTGAGTCCATAAAAGCCCCCTCTGGCGTTACAGCATTTGAGAGACTATTAAATTTTAAGGCCTTGGGCCTCCGGGGAGGAGGCAGTTGATGTGGGTGTTTTGTGGGCTCCTGGTTATGTGGCAGTCAGAGGGAGGCTGAGGAGGGGCCGAGGCCTTGGAGAGGCAGCAGGGGTAGGGGAGAGGCTTGGGGCCAACCCAGGGCCCAGGAGCTGTCTCTGTGTTCTGATGAGTGGCTCTCACATTTTTGAAGACTGTAGGACAGGCCATCACTGGAGTATGCATGGGGGAGCAGAGAGAAGAAGGGGCTCTTCCCCATGAGCCTGAGAGCGCTGATGGGTTCTGGGCCTTAAGGAGCTGTGCTGTCTCCCATAATCCCTGGCCAGCTGGTGTCCCCTCAGGAGGGCCCCATTCTCTGGCCTCCTTGGCAGGTGTTTACAGTTGGGGGGGATGGCAGCTGCTCTCCCCCTAGGCCTTAATGCCCACCCACATCTAGGGACTGCGGCTTTGGGGTGATGCCCTCCCCACCTCTCCCATGCTCTTCTGCACCTTCAGGCCAGCTCTACGACAGCAGTCAAGGCTCCATCAGAGGCATTCTGGGCCGGGGGAGAGGCCCCGCCTGGGAGAAGAAAATCTGTGCTCAACCCAGGCTCTGCCACTGATGAGGCCTGTTCTTTGGGCTTCACTTTTCTTTAGCTGCTACCTGAGGGAGTTGGACTGGATAATCCTTTAACTTGCAACCAACTCCCTGGGTCTAATTTCCTTACTTTGTGAGAGAAGGAGTGAAAACTATATTCAAGTAAAAATGCAACACATTTATAGTAATATCTAACATACTTGGACACCCACGATGGACTGGGCATGTTACATACCTTCTCTCATAACGGCAACCCTCTGATCTGGCCATTATTTACACCCACTTTTTTTTTTGAGGCAAAGTTTCGCTCTTGTTGCCCAGGCTGGAGTTCAATGGAGCTATCTTGGCTCACCGTAACCTCTGCCTCCCGGGTTCAAGCCATTCTTCTGGCTCAGCCTCCCAAGTAGCTGGGATTACAGACATGTGCCACCATGCCTGGCTAATTTTGTATTTTTAGCAGAGGCAGGGCTTTTCCATGTTGGTCAGGCTGGTCTTGAACTCCCGACCTCAGGTGATCTGCTTGCCTCAGCCTCCCAAAGGGCTGGGATAGGTGTGAGCCACGCGCCCAGCTGCTTTTTTTTGTTTTGTTTTTTGAGCATTCCCACTTTTACCAGAGGAAATCGAGGTACAGGGAGATGAGGTGCCCTGCTCAGGGCTGACTGCCTCTAGAGAGTGTTGCTTTGCGCTTTTCAGTCCGTTGCATGGCCCTGACCACCTATGAACCTGCTGTATGTTGCATTGTGTGGGAGGACTCAGGATCACACGGTGGAAAAGGCACAGCCTGGTCCTCGAGGAGTTCTTCGTACCCATGGGCATTTTTCTCTCAGTCAACCCCTCTGAACCGCATTCTCCCCACTGCACATGGGGAATGCCACAGATCCCCACCTCATTGGTGGCTTTGTAATGGACAACAGGCATGCAGAGCACTTAGCACAGAACCAGCCCAGTTGGTGGGCTCCTTACCTGTTAGTTCCTACTGTCATTGTCACTGCCATCCTCACAGGCTGCAAGAGCCCTGCTTCAGCCAGCTCAGGAGGAACGTGATCCAGAGAGAGGCTATGTGAAGAGGTCAGTGCAATGTAGCCTGCAGGTGAAAAGAGGCGACTAACTGTCACTAACTCTCCACCTGCTTCTCTTTTCCTAAGGCCTGTGATTTGGAGGTAATAGTAATAACAGCACCTCACATTTGTAAAGTGCTCTCTTTAGCATTTCAATTCAATTCTCCAAATATTTACTATGTGTTGACTCTGATTACCTTCTCCTAATTGTCAAATCCCTCCCCTTGGCTCCAGCACACACATGCACTTGCACGCATACTCCTGCATACATGCATGCATGCACACCCCATCCATCCCCTGGCATGCAAATGTAAGTACTGGCACATCTGCACACATGTGTATGTACCCGGGTGCACACACACACACACACACAGCTGCTGCTTGCCCTCTCCTGCCTCCCTCAGCCTTTGTATATGTTTTGCTGTTATCTTGGGTGAGTTCACCTTCAACTCCAAGCCTCTAAGCAGGCGGGGACCTTGGTTTTATAAGTCCCCCTGCAGATGCTGGTTCTGAGGGGTCATGGAAAGGCACTGAGCTGCGTGATTCGCACATAGGCTTGGGAGTCGGCCAGCCCAGTTCGAGTTCCTGCTCTGCTAGGCAGTGGTCCTGGACAAGTTGCTTAACCTTTCTGTGCTTCAGCTTCCTTATCTGTAAAATAAGGTTGATGAAAGTAGCCACCTCATAGGGGTATTGTCAGGATTAAACAGGATAACACACCTGTGACTGTGTCTGGTATTCTGGTATGCTATTGGCGATGGTGTTGAAGATATGATGACGGACGTGCAGGACTGGTCTCTTGCACAGACAATGCAGCATCACTGTGAGGAATCCCACTGAAATATATGTCCCCTCATCAGTCTCTGATCAATGTCACTATCAGTCCCTTAGGTGAATGTATTTATCCTTATTTAACTACCCCTGGAATTCAATCGCTTTTCATCTTCATGTGAATGAGTTTAGCAGATCCCTTACAACCTGACTCTAGTTAGGGGAATGTTCCTTCCTTCCATTCTTCAGGAAATATTTACTGATCACTTCCTGTGTGCTGGATGCCAAAGACATAAAGGTGAATGAGATACAGAACCTGCTTCCCAGAAACCCCTGTCTAGAGAGGGAAACAAACATAGCAGTTAGTGAGAAGAGCTATGATGGAGATAAGCTCAGCGGTTGAGGGGGAGGCAGAACAGGGCTCCTAACTGCAGACGGAGGTGACCAAACCTGGGAAGTGGACTTGAGGGAAATGAGTGCTCAGACTCACTGGAAGGAGGTGACGGAGGGCATTCCAGGCTGGAGGGCAGGAAGGGACACTGGTTTTGCAGACCAGGCAGGGAGACTGGGCACAGCTATGTGGAGAACAAACTGCACCTACTCAGAGATTTTCTGGAAGCTTCGGCTATCCTGCTTTTGTGGTTGCCCCCTTGCCAGTGTTTCTTTCATCCTGGAATAGCCTGGGGCTGTCTACTGCTAAGACCAGACAAAGCAGCTGGCTTTGTACAGGGCACTGAATTGTTGAAACTGAGAATCGTGTTCAAGTCTTGCTGGGATGACAGCAAATGGCAGGTAGATGTCAAATGATGTCCCCATACCCAGCTCACTGGGTGCACACTCTTTTTTTTGAGACGAAGTCTTGCTCTGTTGCCCAGGCTGGATTGCAGTGGTGCGATCTCGACTCACTGCAACCTCCACCACCTGCATTCCAGTGATTCCCCTGCCTCAGCCTCCCGAGTAGCTGGAACTACCGGCGCATGCCACCATACCCGGCTAATTTTTTGTATTTTAGTAGAGACAGGGTTTCACCATATTGGCCAGGATGGTCTTGATTTCCTGACCTGGTGATCCACCCACCTTGGCCTCCCAAAGTGCTAGGATTACAGGCGTGAGCCACTGCACCCAGCCATGGGTGCACACCCTTACTTCCGGGTTTAATAATGTCTCTCTCATTTTCTGCCGTTTGGATGCCGCTGAGTAAATGTTCATGTACTATGACTCCCCTTCAGCCCTGTTTGTGCAGCGCTCACCAGCTAGTGTAGCTCCTCTGCCGGTGCTGTTGGAGGGATATCCCCGCAACCAACCAGTGCAACCTCCCCTTGATTTTATTGAGGCTCAGAGAGACCATGTGAGTTTAGGGCCAGTGACAGAGCTGGGGCTTTGTTCCAGGGCTTCTGCCTTCACGTCCAATTCTTTGCCTGTCCTCCTTGTGTTTGCCAGAGAGGTGCTGGCACCTCAGTCCCAGAGCTCAAAGGGAAACTGCAATGCCAGAGGAGGAAGGACCAGGTTTTACAGGAGAGGCAGGCTCAGAAGTCTACCCCCAGTCTCTCTACCCTGGGCTATCTACCTACCCCCAGGCACTTGCTTCGATTGCTCCAGTTTGCCTCCAAGTCTAATAACACTTCTTTTTAAAATAGTATCCTTCTTGATGCAGAATATACATATAGACATGTACATAAATCATAAGTGTACAGCTTGATGAATTTTCACAAAGTGAACACACCCATTAAGCAACATTCGGATGAAGAAACAGAACATTTATTAGCACCCTGGAATATTACATCACGTCTCCTGCCAGTACCTGTCCGCCTACTCTTCCTCCAAAGTAACCATTATACTAACTTCTTTATTTTGTTTTGTTTTATTTTATTTTTATTTTTATTTTTAATAGAGACAGGGTCTCCTTGTGTTGCCCAGGCTGGTCTCAAACTCCTGGGCTCAAGGGATCCTCCCACGCTGGCCTCCCAAAATGTGGGGATTACAGGCATGAGACACCACTCCTGGACTATACTAGCTTCTAATACAATAGATTTATTTTGTCTGTTGTTGAACTTGATATAAATGGAATTATACAGTATGTGAACTTTCTAAAAATTAAAACACATTGGTTTTTTTTCTTTTTTCTTTTCTTTTTTTTTTTTTAAGAGACACGGTCTCACTATGTTGCCCAGATTGGTCGTGAACTCCTGGACTCAAGTGATCTTCTTGCCTCAGCCTCCTGAATAGATGGGATTACAGGCACATGCCACCTGGCTTCCTAATATGTAAACTTTTTATGTCTGGCTTCTTTTGCTCAATATTTTGTTTGTAAGATTCACTTACATTGCTGCATGGAGAAATAGTACATTCTTTCTCATTACTTTCTAGTGTTCCACTGTGTGAATTTACCTCAATCTATTTCTGCATTCCACTGTTGAGCTTTTCCAGATTTTTGCTATTATATATAATGCTGCTATGAATATTTGCTAATGAATAGAATTTCTGAGTCATAGAGTATGCATGTATTCAGTTTTAGTAGCCAGTGCCAAACAGTTCTCAATAATTGTTGAACCAATGTACACTCTCACCAGCAATACATCAGAGTTCCAATTGCTCCACATCCTCATCAACACTTGATATTCTCTGTCTTGTTATTTTAACCACTTTGCTAGATGTATGGTGGTAGTGCACTGTAGGTTTAATTTTTGCATTTCTCTGATGACTACTGAAATGAAATCCATTTTCTTTTGTGTATTAGATATTTGAATGTCCTCTTTTGTGAATGTTCTTTCAATTTTTTGTCAATTTTATGATTGTTTTTTCTTGTTTTTTGAAAAACATTTATTATTATTGATTTGTTTGTTGGTTGGTTTGTTAGAGATAAGATCTTGCTCTGTCACCCAGGCTGGAGTGCAGTGGCATAATCATAGCTCATTGAAGCTTCAAACTCCTGGCCTCAAGTGATACTCCTTCCTTGGCCTTCCAAAGTGTTGGAAAGACAGGCATGAACCACTGTGCTGGGCTGGTTTTCTTTTTCTTATTGATTTTCAAGAGTTCTATCTATATATATATCTATATTTTCATCTCTATTTCCTAGATATGAGTCTTTTGGTGAATATATATTTTATAAATATATTTTCTCATCCTGCAGCTTGTCTTTTCACTCCTTTCAAAGTGTCTTTTGATGAGCAGAACTTCTTGATTGTAATGTTGGCCAATGTATCAATTTTTATCCTTCATGGTTAGGTGCTTTTTGTGTTCTCTTTTTAAGAAAACTTTGCCAACCTTAAAGTCATGAAGATACCCTATGTTTCTTCTAGAAACTTTATTGTTGTATTGTTTCCATTTAGCTCTACAATCCATCTGGAATTGATTTTTGTGTATGCCGTGAGGTAGGGGTCAAGATTCATTTAAAAAATGCAGCTTGGCACCATCTTGACCTCTGACCCCATCCACTCCCAACGAAAGACCTACTTTAATCAAGAAGGGCTATTGTGTCCAAATGAGTCCTTTAACAGCTGAATTCAAGAGCAGCCCTCTGGGCCTCTGGGTAGGGGCCGGAGCTGAGCTCAACATGGGAGGTCTCGAAGTGTGCTTGGCCCACTTCTTCCAGGGAAATGGGGACAGAGGGATGAGGCACCTTTTTCGTCTTTCAGCTGGGACTCTATCACCCACTGAACTCCTGTGACAGGACTTAAAGACACCCATGGAGTCCTAACTCAGGGGTTCCAATTCAGAACTTTGGCACTGCCTGCTTTCATACTCCGCCCATATTTATTCACTCAATAAATGTTTAATTGCCTACTCTGTATTGGCCACTGGTCACTGATGATACAACAATGAACAAAACGGACAACGAATCCCACCTGCATGAACCTAACATTCTGGTCTGGGTAGAGAGGCAGTTAGAATATAGGCATACTTTAGAGATGTTGCAGGCTCAGTTCCAGGCCACCACAGTAAAGCAAATATTGCAATAAGGCAAGTCATATGAATTTTTTGGTTTCCTAGCGCTTATAGAAATTATGTATACACTGCACTGTAGTCTACTGTGGTCTAGTGAGTGTGCAACAGCATTATGTCTTAAAAAATGTAGATACTTAGGCTGGGTGCTGTGGTTCATGCCTGTAATCCCAGCACTTTGGGAGGCCAAGGTGGGTGGATCACAAGGTCAGGAGTTCAAGACCAGCCTGGCCAAGATGGTGAAATCCCGTCTCTACTAAAAATACAAAAATTAGCTGGGCATGGTGGTGTATGCCTGTAATCCCAGCTACTCGGGAGGCTGAGGCAGAGAATTGCTTGAACCCGGGAGGCAGTGGTTGCAGTGAGCTGAGATTGCACTACTACTGCAGCCTGGGTGACAGAGAGAGACTCCGTCTCAAAAAAAAAAAAAAAAAAGTAGATACTTCCATTTTAAAATATTGTTAAAAATGTTAATGATCATCTGAGACTTCAGTGAGTTGTAATTTTCTTGCTGGTAGAGGATCTTGCTTTAGTGTTGATGGCTGCTTTAGGGTGGAGGTTGCTGAAGGTTGGGGTGGCTGTGACAGTTTCTTAAAATATGACAATAAAGTTTGCCTCATCGATGAAATCTTCCTTTCATAAAATATTTCTCTAGTCTGCAATGTTCTTTGATACCATTTTACCACTATAGAACTTCCTCCAAAATTAGAGCGAATCCTCTCAAATTCTCCTGCTGCTTTATCAATTAATTTTATGTAATATTCTAAATCCTTTGTTGTCATTTAAACAGTACTCACAGCATCTTCACCAGAGTGGATTTTCAAGAAACCACGTCCTTTGCTCATCCATAAAAGGGATTCCTCATGTACTAAAATTTTACCATGAGATTGCTACAATTTAGTCATTTCTTTAGGCCCCACTTCTGATTCCAGTTCTCTTGCTATTTCCACCACATCTGCAGCTACTTCCTCACTGAAGTCTTGAACCCTTCAAAGTCATTCATGAGGGTTGGAATCAACTTCTTCCAAACTCCTGTTAATGTTGGTATTTTGACCTCCTCTCATGATCGTGAACGTTCTTAATGGCATCTAGAATGGTGATTCCTTTTGAGAATGTTTTCAATTTACTTTGCCCTGACCTGTCAGAGAAATCACAATCTATAGCAGCCAAAGCCTTACAAAATGTATGTCTTTTTATTTTTTTTCCTCACACCTGTAATCCCAGAACTTTGGGAGGCTAAGGCTGGAGGATCACAAAATGTGTATCTTTACAAAATGTCTGTCCTTACAAAATAAGACCTAAGTAATAAGACTTGAAAGTCAAAATTATTCCTTGATCCACGGGCTACAGAATGGACATTGTGTTAGCAGGCACAAAAACAACATCCTCGTCTTGAACACCTCCACCAGGGCTCTTGGGTGACTAGGTGCATTCCCAATGACCAGTAATATTTTGAAAGGAATCTTTTCTTTTGAACAGTAGGTCTCAATCATGGGCTCAAAAAATTCAGTAAAGTATACTTTAAACAGATGTGCTATTTTGAAAGGAATCTTTTCTTTTGAACAGTAGGTCTCAATTGTGGGCTCAAAAAATTCAGTAAAGTATGCTTTTAACAGATGTGCTATCATCCAGAGTTTGTTGGGCCACTTACAGAACATAAGAAGAGTAGATTTAGCATAATTCTTAAGGGCCCCAGGATTGTCAGAATAGCAATTGAGCATTGGCTTCAACTTAAAGTCATTAGCCCCTAACAAGAGAGTCATCCTGTCCCTTGAGGCTTTGAAGCCAGGCGTTGACTTCTCCTCTCCAGCTGTGAAAGTCCTAGATGTCATCCTCTTCTAATAGGAGGCTGTTTCATTTCTGTTGCAAATCTGTTGTTTAGTGTAGCCACCTTCATCAGTGATCTTAGCCAGTTCTTCTGGATAACTTGCTGCAGCCTCTCCATCAGCACTTGCCACCTCACCTTGTGCTTTTATGTAATAGAAATGACTTCTTTCCTTAAATCTCATGAACCCATCTCTGTTAGCTTTAGATTTTTCTTCTGCAGCTTTCTCACCTCTCTCAGCCTTCATAGAATTGAAGAGTTAGGCTCTTGCTCTGGGTTAGGCTTTGGCTTAAGCGAACATTGTGGCTGCTTTGATCTTCCATCCGGACCACTCAAACTTTCTCTGTATCAGCAGTAAGGCTGTTTCACTTTCTTATTATTGGTGTGTTCACTGGAGAAGTACTTTTAATTTCTTTCAAGAACTTTGCTTTTGCATTCACAACTTGGCTGTTTGGTGTAAGAGGCCTAGCTTTTGGCTTATCTTGCCTTTCAATGTATCTTCTTCACTAAGTTTAATCACTTCTAGCTTTTGATTTAAAGTGAGAAATGTGTGACTCTTTCTTTCACTCGAGTGCTTATTGGCTAATGGAAGGCTGTTAATTGACTTGATTTAAATATTGTTTTGTCTCAGGGAATAGCGAGGCCCTAGGAGAGGAAAAGAGATGGGAAAATGGGCAGTCAGTGGAGGGGTCAGAATACACACAGTGCCCCAAACAATTATAATAGTAACGTCAAAGATTGCTGATCACAGATCACCATAACAGATATGACAATAATAATAAAATTTGGAAGCCCACTGCAGTGGCAGACACCTGTAAGTCCCAGCTACTGAGGTGAAAGGATCACTCAAGCCCAGGAGTTTGAGTCCAGCCTGGGCAACATAGCAAGACTCTCTCTCTCTCTTTTTGAGACAGTGTCTCACTCTGTCACTCAGGCTGAGTGCAATGGCTCGATTTCAGCTCACTGCGACCTCTACCTCCCGAGTTCTAAGTGATTCTCCTGCCCCAGCCTTTGGAGTAGCTGGGACTACAGGCACGCGCCACCATGCCCAGCTAATTTTTGTATTTTTAGTAGATACAGGGTTTTACCATGTTGGCCAGGTTGGTCTCAAACTCCTGACCTCAAAATGAAAAAGTTTGAAGTATTTCAAGAATTACTAAAATGTGACACACAGACATGAAGTGAGCACACACTGTTGGAAAAATGGCACCAATAGTCTTGCTTGATGCAGTGTTGCCATGGACCTTCAGTTTGTGAAAAATTCACTATCTGTGAAGCACAATAAAACGAAGCATGCCGTATAAATAAGTAAAATGTGGAAAGGAAAGTATAAAAAAAGATGATAGCTGCTATGGAGAAAAATAAAACAGGAAAGAGAAATAGTGAGTGCTAGGTGGTTAAGTTGGGTGGTCTGGGCAGGGAGGCACCACTGAGAAGGTAACATTTGTGCAAAGACCCAAAGAGCCCTGCAGGTAACTGAGGGAAGAACAACAGGAGCAGCAAATACAAGATCCCAGAGGCAGGAAATGGTTACACAGGTGATGGAAGAACTGAGAAGCCAAAGAGTGTAATTTAGTGCAAGCCACCCCCAGGCCAGAGAGAAAAAAGAAGGAAGTGGTGTTTTGGGAACTCAAGGATGGGGGTCACCCAGCAGAAGCTGCAAACATAGTGGGGCTGTGGACCAAGAGCTGGAGCCATGGAGGAAATATGGCTGTAGACACCATCTGGGGTAAAAATACCCTGAGTTGTTTTTTTTTTTTTTTTCTTTTTTTTGACCGAGTCGTGTTATGTCACCCAGGCTGGAGTGCAGTGGCAGGATCTCGGCTAACTGCAACCTCTACCTCTTGGGTTCAAGCGATTCTCCTGTCTCAGCCTCCCGAGTAGTGGGATTACAGGCGTGTGCCACCCTGCCAGCTAATTTTTTGTATTTTTAGTAGATATGGCATTTCACCATGTTGGCCAGGCTGGTCTCAAACTCCTGACCTCAAGTGATCTGCTCACCTTGGTCTCCCAAAGTGCTGGGGTTAGACGCGTGAGCCACCACACCTAGCCTATCCTGACTTTTATCTTGCTCCCTCCCTTCAATCTCATGCCAATGCTTCCTACTGGCTAAGCCTGGCCAGCAGCCAGCTGATAACAGGAGCTGGTAAAAGCAGCCTACCAGGGCAGTCTCCTGAGATACAGAGCAGAGCAGGACAGAGGAGAACTGGATTTGAAAATAGACCTTCCGGCTGGGCGTGGTGGCTCACACCTGTAATCCAAGCACTTTGGAGGCCAAGGCGGGTGGATCACCTGAGGTCAGGAGTTCAAGACCAGCCTGACCAACATGGTGAAACCCTATCTTAAAAAAAAAAAAACGAAAGAAAATAGACCTTCCAACATGAGATATCTCCTCACACTCACTAGCATGGATGGCTAAAGCTGAAAAGACTGATCCTACCAAATGTTGGCAAGAAGAGGGAGCAACTGGAACTCTCTTCCATTGCTGACTATGTGTAAGATTGTAAAATTGGCCAGGCGCAGTGGCTCACTCCTGTAATCCCAAGTACTTTGGGAGGCCGAGGCGGGTGGATCCCTAGGTCAGGAGGTCAAGATCAGCCTGGCCAACATGGTGAAACCCCGTTTCTACTAAAAATACAAAAAAAAAATAAAAAAATTAGCTGAGCATGGTGGCAGGCACCTGCAATCTCAGCTACTCAGGAGGCTGAGGCAGAAGAATCACTTGAACCCAGGAGGTGGAGGTTGCAGTGAGCTGAGATTGCGCCATTGCACTTTAGCCTGGGGGACAGAGCAGGACTCTATCTCAAAAAAAAAAAGATCATAAAATCAAGTTAGAAAACCGTTTGGCAGCAGCCTGGGCAACATAGTAAGACTCCATCTCTACAAAAACATTAAAAAATTAGCCAGGCATTGTGACTTATGCCGGTAGTGCCAGCTACTCAGGAGGTTGAGAAAGGAGGATCATGTGAGCCTAAGAGTTGGAGGCTGCAGTGAGCTACAATTGTGCCACTGTGTTCCAGCATGGATGACTGAGGGTCTCAAAAAAGAAAAAAGAAAAGAAAACTGTTTGACAGTTTCTGGTAAAGTTGAATACATACCTAACCTATGACCCAGCAATTCTTTTCCTAGGGATATACCCAAAGAGAAATTAGAATGTATGTCCACAAAAAGACTTGTACTAAGCTGAGTGCGGTGGCTCACACCTGTAATCCCAGCACTTTGGGAGGCCGAGGCAGGCAGATCATGAGGTCAAGAGATCAAGACCATCCTGGGTAACATAGTGAAACCCCATTTTGGTACTCCAAAAATACAACAACTTAGCTGGGCATGGTGGCACGTGCCTGTAGTCCCAGCTACTCGGGAGGCTGAGGCAGGAGAATCATTTGAACCCGGGAGGCAGAGGTTGCAGTGAGCAGAGATTGTGCCACTGCACTCCAGCCTGGGTGACAGAGCAAGACTCGGTTTCAAAAAAATAAAAAATAAAAAAAAGACTTGTACTAGAACATTCATAGCAGCAACGTCAATGAAGCCAAGAAATGAGAAACAATGTCAAATGTCCACCAACAGGAAAATGGATTAAATATTGTGGTACATTCATACAGTAGAATATTCATGACAATAAAAATAAACTGATTACTGCTACATGCAATGACATGGATGAACCCCGAGAAACGCTGAGTGAAGTAAACCAGACGCCAAAGAGAACATATCCTGTGACTCCTTTTATATCCAAAGACGCAAAACTAACCTGTGGTGATAAGGGGTCCAAACATGGTTGCCTGGAGGAAGGAGGACTGACTGGGAAGGCACACACGAGAAACTTTCTGGGATTATGGAAATGTTCAGTACATTCATCTGGGTGTTGATAACGCAGATACATTTGACAAAACTCATCTAACTGTCCACTTCAGATCTGTGCATTTTACCTTATACAAGTTACACCTCAATAAAGGAAGCAAATGCAAAAACCAACAGAAAAGACTTAGACCTCTGACTCCCCTTCCTCTGCCATCAGCCTAGCTTGGGCCTCCATGGGGGACTGCTATTCCATCTCTCAGCTGTCAGCCATCTG
This sequence comes from Cacajao melanocephalus, assembly GCA_963573385.1. Lineage (NCBI taxonomy): Eukaryota > Metazoa > Chordata > Mammalia > Primates > Pitheciidae > Cacajao > Cacajao melanocephalus. The sequence goes on along the minus strand of CAUYLG010072574.1, from coordinate 86,734 downwards.
CAGCAGCCTCCCATGGCTCTCCCACAACCTGCACACAACAGCAGATCCATCTTTCTGAAGCAGTTGCAGGGAAGAGCAAGGAGCTCTGGGCTTGGAGCCCAAGGATCCTGGTTCAAATCTCAGCTCCATCTCTTTCCAGTTATGTCACTTGGGTGAGCCACACTGCTTTTCTGAGTCCCCTTTCTCCACCTGAAAAATGGGCTCACAACACCTCCTTCAGAGGATTGTTGGGAGGATGAAAATGGGATGTGGTCTGTGAAAGGGCTTTAGACAAGAATCCAGCAACCACAGGGTGCTGTTCATACCACCCAATTGCTTAGGAAGTTTCGTGGAACTTTCCAATGGATCATTGGTCCCAGTTCTTCACTCCTAGTTTTTACATCCTATACGAGCACACCCTTTGTCATGTGACTCTACTTTCCTGCCACACTCGTGGTAGGTTTGGTCATGGTAGACTTGCTTTGGCCAATGCCATGTCAATCAATGGATGTGACCAGAATACAGGATTAAAAATGTCTGTGCTCTTTGGCTTGGTCTCTTGAGTTCCTGTGATTGCCATGCTGGCCCAAGGAGAATGTGGAGCAGTCTTGAGCCCAACCCAAAGTCCGTGAGTGAGAAGACAAAGGCTTGTTGTTGTAAGCCCTGGAGTGGTCATGTGATTTGCTAAGCAGGGCTGTTGTGGTAAGAGGTGACTAACACAGCCTCAAGGCCATCTCCCAGCAGGCCTCTATCCACCTGCCTCTCCAGCCCCATTTCCAACAACTCAGTTCCAGTCAAACCAGTCCATTCAGCATCCCACAAAATGTAGCATTCTCTCTCACTCCCACTTGCCTGACTTAATGTGTGATTTTTCCCTTCACATCCATCTTACTGAAAGCCAAAGTGCTTCCCCCTTTACTCAGTGTCTATCAGCCATACCTATCCTTGGAAAGGTAACTGAAGTGCCGCCTCCCCGAGAAAACTTTCCTTGATGCCCCCACTGCAGTGCCAGCTCCCTCTGCTGAGCTCCTGCAGCCCTACAGGTCCGTGCCTCTCATGGGACGCTGAGCATACTCTGACCGGGATCATAATCAGCTTCATCTTTCCAAGTGAATAGGGATGTCTTGCACCTGGTGTGTGGTTTAGGAGTCTTTTGTTGAGGATGGAATTGGTCCTTGGGAAATACTTGTTGAATGAATGAATAAATGATTGGGGGAACAAAAAGACGAATCAATGATAGCTCCTGTGTGATCTGTCGCAGAACATCCAACTTTCTTAAAATTGTGATCTACAAGTCTAGCTTCGGGCTCAATATAGAAGTTACAATTGACATAAAGAAAGGGGCAGTGAACATCACCCACCCAGGAAGAGACAGGACATAGTTGCCACGAGGGGTTGTGGGGAAAAGGGTGGTAGCCCTGATTCTATGCTTTTTAAAACTTTTCTGAGATGGAGTTTCGCTCTTGTTGCCTAGGCTGGAGTGCAATGGCTCGATCTCGGCTCACTGCAACTTCCACCTCTTGGGTTCAAGTGATTCTCCTGCCTCAGCCTCTCGAGTAGCTGGGATTATAGGCATGACACATCATGCCCGGCTAATTTTTTTTTTGGTATTTTTAGTAGAGACGGGGTTTCTCCATGTTGGTCAGGCTGGTCTCAAACTCCCAACCTCAGGTGATCCGCCCGCCTTGGCCTCCCAAAGTGCTGGGATTACAGGAGTGAGCCACCAGGCCTGGCCCCTGATTCTACGCTTATCCCATCCCTGTGCTCACCCCATTTCCTTTCCCATCCCTATCTGCATCTCACTGAATGGCTATAAGGACTTTTGGGCTGGAACCTCTCAACCAGGCAGCGAGAATCTACCCTGTGTCCTACTTATCCTGGTTTTCATCTTAGTGTGGGTGCCCAGTACTTTGCATACAGCAGGTACTTGATGCATGTTTAATGTCTCAAGGAATGAATAAACGCTCTTTTAAACTTTGACTGGAAAATTATTTTATATTTGGCAGTTTGGGGCTCAGTCTCCCTGAGTTCAGAAACATCTAAAAATTCCAACACCAACTCTTTTGGGTTTAGGGTGATGATGGCAGAGACTAACATCCTTCTGAAAGTTATAGGGCCGTCTGAGTGGGCAAGGGGGCATCCATTAGAAAGTCCCTCTTCAGAAATTCCCCCCACACTCACACAGCTACCCAATGACTGAAACTTGGGGGTTAAAAAGTCCCTTTTAAAACTCAGACACTCTTTTAAGAAGATGCTACCACCCAACCAAAAGCTAAAGAACTTGGCCGGGTGATATTACAGGCAACAGGCAGGAGGGAGGGTTTTGCTTAAGGTCAGGCTCCCAGAGCTAGATTGGTGGCAGAGTGGGGGCTTAAAACCAGGTTGAGCAAGAGCCAGAGAAGGGCAATTAAAAGGGGTGAGGCTGGGCACAGTGGCTCACGCCTGTAATCCCAGTACTTTTGGAGGGGGAGGCGGGAGGATCGCTTGAGCCAAGGAGTCTGAGACCAGCCTGGGCAGCATAGCAGGATCCTGTTTCTAGAAAAAAAATGTAAAATTAGCTAGGTGTGGATGTATGTTCCTGTAGTCCCAGGTACTCAGGGACTGAGGCAGGGAGATCATGTGAGCTGTGGAGGTTGATCATGAATGAGCCACTGCACTCTAGCTTGGGTGACAGATTGAGACCCCCTATCTCAAAAAACACAAAAGGGGAGGGGGTAGAGTTTAAGAGAAATGTTCCTCACCCTGCAACTTTATCTAGGTTCCTGGGACACGGGCCCAGATATGGAGGGGGGGATTAACTTGAGCCTCCTTGTGGATTCCTATGCCTGGGTTCTTACTCCCCTAAACAGTGAAGGATCAGATGCTGGGGCAATCATAGGTCAGAGAGAAACCTATTTTTTATTTTTTTGAGACAGGGTCTCACTTTGTTGCCCAGGCTGGAGTGCAGTGGTGCAAACATGGCTCACTGCAGCCTTCTCAACCCCCCAGGCTCAGGTGATCCTCCAACTTCAGCCTCCCAATAGTGGGAGTACAGGCATGCGTTACCAGGCCTGCCTAATTTTTTATATTATTTGTAGAGCTGGGGTTTCGCTATGTTGCCCAGGCTGGTCTCGAACCCCTAAGCTCAAGCGATCCTCCTGCCTTGGCCTCCCAAAGTGCTGGGGTTACTGGTGTTCACGAAGGTGCCTGGCCAAAAACCTGTTTTTATGGCATGGCCGTGAATGCCTACTTGGGTGGGGAGGAGGAAGGAGGCACCTGGATGGGAGTCCAGGAGAGGAGGGCAGGAGAGATGGGGCCTGAGAAAGAGAGTCTTGGGATCACACTGCCTCCACCCCACTCTGCAGGTAATGCCCAGTGCCCACGCTTCCCCAGGGCACAGAGATAGGGTGTCCAGGGTTAAGCCTTCTGCAGCTGATGCAACTGACCAGGGGTAGAGGAGGAGGAGGTAAGTGAATGAAGGAGTCATAACTCCTAGAGAGTGACCCTAATGCTCTATGGGGCCCACCTGAGCCCCACGTCCTCAGGATTTATGCAGTTGCCATGCCTCCTTCAGGCCCTGACTCCTAACTCAAGTCACCAGATTATGTATTCCTGCTAGTGTCAGCTGAGGGAGTGGAAATCAACGCGAGCTCACCGACAGCACACAGGGGAGCTAGTAGGGGAGAAGGATCAGGGCAAGAGCACAATGTATCCATGCAGACAGACAGACAGACGCAAAGACACACACACACCAGAATCGGCCCACAACCCCACCCCCCACAGCCACCATACAAGTCTTCAAGCCCCAAGATAGACCCAAGCGCCTAGTCCTGACAGCGCCTAGGGAATTGTGGAGGTTATTTTAAGGTTGTTTCCACATCCTTATCTCCCCCACCCCCATCCAACAAACAGACAAAAACAAACCGGCCAGTAGAGGCCTGGGAGGTTCACACAGAGCAGCGGACCCCCTCCACCCCTCCTCCCCGCTCAGACTCCTCCCAGCCAAATTCCTCCAGGCAGGGCCCCTATCGCCTCATTCATCTCCTCCGAGGGGGCTAACCCCGCTGTCCATTCCGAACAGCCGCTTCCTCTAATTGTTTTCTCCTCCCTGATTTCCTAGGAATTCACTGGCAGGGCCTTGGATGGGATGCGATAGGGCATTTGCTGGCCAGGTGAGCCCCTGCATTTCCTGGCTGAGCCCACCATCTTGGCCGTTTGGGTTGGAGATCCCAAGTGGACTGCTGGTTTTTGCTGTAGGGTAATTTGTGACCTCTGTATGAGACCGTTCCCTCAAAACACTCACCTCCTGTCTCTGCAGAGAAGGAAGCTTTATGAACAGAAGGAAGAGCTAAAGCAGGATATAAGAGGGCCATACGGGGAGGGGCTTCTGTGGGTGCCAAGCCCTGTTGGGGGTGGAGGAGGACTTGCAGAAAGAGGACTATAAGACACTTGTGGCTGGGCACAGTGGCTCACGCCTGTAATCCCAGCACTTAGGGAGGCTGAGGTGGGTGGATCACCGGAGGTCGGGAGTTCGAGACCAGCCTGACCAACACAGAGAAACCCTGTGTCTACTAAAAATACAAAAAATTAGCCGGGCGTGGTGGCGCATGCCAGTAGTCTCAGCTACTTGGGAGGCTGAGACAGGAGAATCGCTTGAACCTGGGAGGTTGAGCCGAGATCACACCATTGCACTCCAGCCTGGGCAACAAGAGAAGCTCTGTCTCAAAAAAAAAAAAAAAAAAAAAAAAAAGAAAAAAGAAAGAAAGAAAGAAAAAAAGAGAGACTCATTTAGTCAGCAAATGCTTGCTGGGTGGTTACCATGGGCCAGCTCCATTCTAGGCACTGCAGAGTAGCTGGTGAACCTGACAGCCTAGGCTGGCCCTCCTGGAGCGTAAATTGTAGGTGGGGGCCAGGGATATGTCTGGAGTGGGGTGAAGAGGGAAAGAGGGAAATGAGACTGAGATGGAAAGGTGGGGCCCAGGGCTGTTTGGTAGGCTCTTACCAGTTCAGATATTATTGTAAACGAAATGGTAAAGGAAGGGGTCCCAGGGTCCCACCCTAGTCAGGTTCCTGAGTGCAGATTTTTGTTGAGAGAAAGGGAACATCTGAAAGATGAAAGAGGTCTCCTAGGAGCTGGGATTCTCTGTGAGGGATGCACTGTCCAACTTAGTGGATGGGAGGCAGGGGTTCTCCCTGCTAGTCTCAACTAAGGGAGCTCTAGACTGGTCCAGGCTTCCCCCTTCCCCGAGCCCTTTCCCTCCCACTCATCTCTATTCACCAGCTCCCTCCTCCCCACTCCCTGCCTCCTCACCCCACCCCCAGCTTCCCACTTTTTCTCTGTACTCCCCATCGGGCCTTCCAGGTGCCAAGTAGCCTTTGCGTCCCCATCTGACTTAGGTCAGCGTCTCAGGAGTTCTAGGTCTGGGTGTTTGGGCTCTGGACAGCCAACACGGCAAAGGTAGCCTGGGGCACAATCCAGACGTGATTACAAGCCTTCTGGGCCAACCTGAGCCCCCCGTCAAGAAGCAGAGCCCTATCCCCCATCTGGCATCCTGCACCTCCACCTAGTCCCACCCCTATCTGTCCCTCTTGAAGCTACAGCTCCTCCTTTATCCCCAGTGCAGGCTGGACATTCTCCGACAGATGTTGGAGCCCTAGGAGAGACCAAAGAGACCCATTAGGCAATCAATCAAGCAGTCAATCAGTCAATCAACCAGCAAAGCAGGGACAAATGTGTGGATGTTTAATCAAAATGAAGAAACTCGGCCCTGCTGTGGAAGAAAAGAGTGTTCTTCCAGCGACTGTTTGGGGCTTTTGTGTTTTTTTCTGCGGGGGAGGGACAGGAGGCAGGCTCTTACCTGAGCCTCTCACCCCCATCTGGGGGTGGGGGCTAGTGAATGAGTGGGAAGTTGGAGGTACGGGGTCTCTGTCTTCTCTCGCATCCATGACTCGCTTCTTCCAACCCAAACGGTGGGAGAGGGAGTGCCGTCCACGGGTCAGGCCTTAGTGTGGACAGCAGCAGGGGCTCTGCCCGGCGCTTCGAGGGGCCCTACCGTGGGCCTCTCTCTCCTCCCTCCATTCTCCCAGCGTCCCTCCAGCTCACAGTGGCTTTGGCGTGGCCTAGAGCAGGAGGGGACGCTGAGATCATTAAAGTCCCTTGGGGCCCAGAAAGTCCCAACAGTGGCCAGCGCCTGAAGGCAGAGTAAGGACCCAAGTATCCCGGAGTTCCACCCGGAGCCTTTATTGGATTCTAGAGGGAGCCGACCACCTCCACTTTCTGGCACAAAGCTGGGGCCGCACCTTCCTAAAAGCCGGCCCCTCCGCTTGGGTCCGCCCAGCTGCGGAGTCACCCGACCTCGGCCAGGCCGCCGACCCCTCCTTCCCCTCCCCCGTCTCTTTTCCGTTCTTAATTCCCTCCCTTTGCGCGGTAGCGCTCCCTTTGCGTTTTTCCGACGGTCCCGCGGGTCCAGCCGAGTGACTAATCCCGCAGGTTGAGCAACGAGCCCGCGCTGGCGCCCGGGAGACGGCGGGTCATCCCCCTCGGCGCTGCGCACTGCCCGCGCCTTGAACTTCCCCGGCCCCCGCGCCGGCCCCGCTGACTCCCGCCGTCCAGTCCGGCTTCGCGGCTCGCTCCGGGTGCCTAGGACGCGCGGCCCGGCCCTGGCCGTCCCTGAGGACGCGGGTGGGGCGGGGCGCTCGGGGACCCAGACTCTCCAGGGTGGGAAAGGAAGGCGTCTTCTCTTTCCCAGTTCGAACACGGAGACTGTAGGGGGAGCGGCGCCCGGAGAAGGTGAGGACGAACGCAAAGCCTGGCCCTCGCCGCCTTCTCGGCTCAGTGTCTTTGCACGTTCTGGAAGGTCGGATGTGTTTGAAGAATGAAGAATGCAGCCTGTACCTCCGCTGCGGCTGTTGAGGTTACCCAGAGGCACTCGCCCCCAGAAACTTGTACACACGCATACACACGCCCTCCTCCTCAGGCCGCCGCTCACTCTTGGGGATCTCACTTTTCTTTTCGCTCAGGGACTCCTACGGTTTCCCCTCTTCGCCGCCCTCGCACCACCCCCTTCCTTCCCTCTTCCCCACCTCTCTCGCTTTCAGCGCCTACCGCTTTATCTGTCTGTCTGTCTCTCACCGTCTCTCTCGCTCACTCGGGGTGTTTATTTAATTGTTTCCCCGAGCTCCGAGGCAGGCTCTCCTGCCGTCAAACTCTGCCATCCCCACTCTGCCTGTGTAATTTAAAGCTGTAGTTAAATTATGACTTCTCTGGACCTGTTGTGGCACCTACGCCTAAGCCTAATTAAATGATCACATCCATTCTGAAGGCAGCTCTCTTCTCCCCTCCAACGTTAATTACAACATAAGAGGCTTTAATGGCCCGCCTCACCTCCAGCTCCTGGAAAGAAAGGTCAGGCGATTAATTTTCGTCATTAATCTTTTCCCAATGTGGACACTGTGCTGTCACCGGAGCCTATTAAGCCCCCTTTGTCCCCCCTTCCAGCCTCCCTCACCCCTCACCCCCTCCTCCCTGAGTGACTGAAGAGAAGGAAAATATTTAAGAATCACTTTGTCTCTCTGCTTTCCCTCTACCCCCTTTCCTAGAGACAGCTTCTCCTTGGGGGTCTCTGGGGTGGGGTGGTGGGGGGGCCACCAAGTTTGTTTCCCTGTGGCTTCAGATGGCACCTCTGAAGACTGCTCATGTCTGAAATGTTATGAATCCAGCAGTCAGGCTGGGAGCAGAGGGGCTGGGTCTGTGGCCTTCCATCACTCCCGGGTTGGGGAGGAGGCAGGGCTTGCCACCCTTGTGTGGAGGGAGAGATGAGGACAGGGCTTGCCACCTGTCCACCCTCCACCTGGATCCCTATAGAAGAAAGCACTGTGTTGGCACCTAGGTTTTAGAATCTAGGAAAGACCATTTTATCCTGCCTGGGTCTAGGTTCCTTCTCTGTAATCTCCCACTTTTACTTTATTCCTTTCTCCCTTACCCTGCAACTTCAGCCTCATTAAAGGGTGATAATCTAGATTTCTGCAGTTGCAGGGGTCTGGGTGATGGCAACGCCCTCTGGGGAAGCCAATTCCAGACCCATGCCCTAGAAACTGGGCGTCCTGGTGGTGGTCCTGAGCTCAGAGTGAGGAGTGGACAGTAGGAAGGGCAGCAGATAGAAAAGGACTGACTGTGAGGGCTGTGGGGCACGTGGGGGCGCGCAGGCTACGGAGGGCCTGAGACCACGCCTTTCCAGCATTCCCACTTCCGGGAGCAGACCAAAGAGGGAGAAGGAGGAATGTGAGGAGGCTCTCTACAGACAGCTTTTATTTCAATCCTGCAATTTATTTGCTTTAAAATTCTAATCCAGAAGAGAGTCCCCAGGAAGTGGAGGGGGTGAGGGCTCAGCCAGAAGAGGCATCAACCTGGCAGGAGTGCCGTGCAGGTGGCGGACAGGGGACATCCTGAAGACACAAAATGGCTCTGATCACTGCTCTCTGTGGGGCCCAGCCCTGTCCCAGGGAAGATGGTACAAGGGTCCAGGCCTATAAGGTGATGATTAGAAAGTGGCCACACCAGGGGTAGGGTGGGGTTGCATGGATGGTGGGAGCCTGAAGACAGGTGGTACTCTGCACCCACTCACAGCCCAGAACACACATGCTGCATGCCATGCCCTGCTCTCTGCAGTGCTCCCCACACCTCCATGCCACTTATCCGCAGAGGCAAAGCCACACATCTTCTCCAGGGCCGAGGGGACTCACAACTCCCCTGGAGTGGCCTTGCTTGGAACACAGATCCATTACCTCAAAGAAAGCTGGATTGACCCTCCCCCAAGCTCCAGAAACCCAAGGCTGCTGTGATTTCTAGAACTTCTGGTACTACCTAGAAAGATGCTAAGTAGGAGGCAAAATGTGACTGGGACCCTGAGACACGCCCTCGCCCCACCCCGCCCACCAACCAGCCAGGAGGAAAGGGCAGCTTGGCCACAGCATTCACTGACCCAGTGTGCCCAGTGACAGAGTGAAGTGAAGCCCTTTTGGGAATCCACCAAACTTGTGTGAGGCCCTCCTCAGTCCTGGGCTGGGGCAGAAGGGGAGGTGAGGAAACCACTTTGCAAAAGGGATTTGGAAGACACCATCAGTGACCTGGGCTGTCTTGTATCTAGCAAGGCTGGTTATGTCTAAATCACTGGCTTTTAAAAGAAGAAACTTCTAGGAAGCCCAGGAAGAGTTGGCCAGGACCCAGGAGGCTTATTCCTCCCACAGAGGCCTGCTTTCTAGGAAAGTGTCCCCTGTCCCCTCCACCTGCCTAGAGCTGGGCTCCTGCCACCAGGTGGGCATCTGCATCCTCTCATGGCCCAGGAGCACACCTCCCCATCCAGAGTCAGCCCCTCCCCTGACGCCGCCCCCCCCAGCTCCACCCCAAGGACATTGGGGACATCATGTCCACAGAACCCTGCACAGCCGGATAATAATAATTAATAACCATTAGGAACAATACGGAGAAGACCAGTGCCCAGTCAGCCCAATGTGCAGCCTCGGCTTTTTTCTTTCTTCCTTTTTTTTTTTTTTTTTCACTTTAATGAAAACAATGATTTGACTTTGAAGAAAGTGACTTTTTTAAAGTGAAAGCTGGATTGAGTTCCTCATCCACCCCCTCCCCCTCATGCTGCCCCCCTTCCCTTCCGAGCTCCTCCTCCCATCTTGCCCCCCCATTTTTCTCTCTCCCTTTTTTCTTTTTCTTTTAATACTCTGCGTTCTATCATGCAAATCCCCTTTCAAATTATGAGAGTATTAGAGCCATCAACGGTAATGTCACCGCCACAAAATGAGAGTGGGGACTTAAGCACCTAACGAACAATGAAATGTGGGAGCCCTGGGACAGGACAATTAAGAACTGGGCTTAGCCAGCCAGGGAAATTTATTGCTATCAAATCCATATTTCTATTTTCCCCCTGAACAGTAACCTATTTGAATATGATTAAAGGGTTTCATTACGGCAGAGAGAAAGGCCCATGTCCCGCGGTTCCTTGTGAGCTCACAAACATAGGCTTGGAGCTGCGTGCCCCTGTGAGGAGATGGGTGGGGGCCGCTGGGGAGGGGAGGGTTGTGGAGGACCCAGGGGTCCAGCAATTGAACATCAGGGTGATGCCTCCCTATGTAGGTAGATCTGGTGGAGAAAGCGGGTGGCTAGAAATGGGGTTTGAGAGTCTCTGGTTCTCTCACTCTTGGCAGAAGGTACCAGAAGGTTCATTGGCAGATGGGGAGACTGAAGCAGCTTGAGGTTGTTATGCAACAAGAGGTTGAGCCACTTGGTGAAGGGCACTCACATTTGTGAGGGGGTAGATCCAGAACTAGATCCAAATCCAGTGCTAGCCTTTCCCTTCCTCCCTCCCTCGTTTCTCCTCCCTTCTTATCTTCCTTCCTTCCCTCTTTTCCTTCATCCTTCCTTCTTCTCTCCTTCCTTCCTTCTTCCCTCTATCCCTATCTTCTTCTTCTTTCCCTCCTCCCTTCCTCCTCCTTCCGTCTCTTCCTTCCTTCCCTTCTCCCTTTTTTCCTCTTTCCTCCTCTTTCCCTCTCTCTCTCCATCCATCTCTTTCTCCTTTCTCTTCTCCTTCTTTTTTTGTTCAAATTTTGTATTCTCCCACAGTGCTAAGTGCTATAGAGAGAAATGTACAGTCTGAGGAAAGGTACAGTCTAGGGAAATGTACAGCCTGGGGAAACGTACAGTCTGAGGAAATGTACAGTCTGAGGAAATGTATAGTCTGAGGAAATGTACAGTCTGGGGAAATGTACAGCCTGAGGAAATGTACAGTTTGGGGAAATGTATAACCTGAGGAAATGTACAATCTGAGGAAATGTACAGCCTTGGGAAATGTACAGTCTGAGGAAATATACAGTCTGAGGAAATGTACAGTCTGAGGAAATATACAGCCTGGGGAAACGTACAGTCTGGCTGAGGAGATGAGATGTAGACAGAGGGGACTGAGAAGAGTTGGAGACAGTGGATGGCTGAATGTGAAGAGTGGTGCCTACGCTGGATTCTGAAGGGGCTCAGGCTGGGTTCCCATGGGCAAGGAGGGCGTGGGGTGGAGAAGCCCCAGAAGGATCTGCTGTAACACAAACAGATGGCAAAGAATTTTTCTTCCCTTGAAATCTGCACATTATCACTCTGTTCTATAGCAGAACCTTAATAAGATCTGGCTGTTGCCCCTTCGTGCTTTGTCAGCTACACCTAAAGCAATAATGATCACGATCATGATACCAAGAATAATCCCAATGCTCCTGTGCATTTGCGAATCGCTTAAGTTTATAAAGTGCTTTCACAGCCCCGTTCTCACATTCTCAACATAACCCTTTAAAGGGGGCAGGGCCAATGAGGGAGATCCAGAGAAGTTAAGTGACTTGTCCAAAGTCACACAGTGATAACTGACAGAGCTGGAATTTGAACCCAGGTTGCCTTGCTCTGGCTTTAAACTCCACACTCACATCCATGTGATTTCTAGCACAGGGTAAGCAACTCACATACTTTGCCCAGCAAGCTACTCCCCAGCTCCTACTTGTGGCAGCTTCCTTCTTGTTGGAAGCCCTAAACAAAAGAATTCTGGCCTGTGGAGGCACTGTAGTCCTAGCTACTTGGGAGGCTGAGGCAGGAGGATCACTTAAACCAGAGTTGGGGGCTACAGTGAGATATAATTCTATGATTGTGCCACTGCACTCCAGCCTGGGTGACAGAGTGAGACCCCTCTCTCTTTTCTTTTTTTTCTTTTTTTTTTAGATGGAGTCTCCCTCTCACCAGGCTGGAGTGCAGTGGCGCCACATTGGCTCACTGCAACCTCTGCCTCCTGGGTTCAAACAATCCTCTTGCCTTAGCCTCCAAAGTAGCTGGGACTACAGGCGCATGCCACCACAACCAGGTAATTTTTTGTATTTTTGGTAGAGATGGGGTTTCACCATGTTGGCCAGGATGGTCTTGATCTCCTGACCTCGTGATCCTCCTGCCTCGGCCTTCCTAAGTGCTGGGAGTACAGGTGTGAGCCACTGCGCCTGGCTGAGACCTCCTTTCTAAGAAAGAAAGAAAAGAACAGTGGCCTTGCTAGAGAGACCAGCGGTAACTTCCCTGGCCATGGGTGGGTGATGAATACATGGAGGATCACTCTCATGTGCAGCACGCATGCACACAAGCAAACGGCCAATCCTATTCCATAGGAAAGAATTAAGCGCTGAATCACGTGTACTGAGCCAGGAGGAGGCTGAGGTCATCCAGGGATGATTCCAGAGTGTGGGGCAGGATTTGGAGGCAGAGCCCCAGCCTTCCAAAATGGGTCCTGGATATGAGAGGGAGGGGAGCCCAAAGAGAGGCCTGGGAAGGGGTAGCCAGCCAGGCTGGGGATATGAGAAGGAATGCGTTGATGGTACCACTAGAGTGAGGGGAGGGAGGGCAAAGTTTGAAGTCCAGGTTGATGTGCTCCTCAGCTCCTCCAGCCTTGGTCTTCTCCTCCTCTAGCCTTCCTGGCTCCCTGTCTTGCCCTCTGGTGCTTCCCCTCTCCTTTTGTGGGACAACCCTGAGTTTCATACCTGGAGCTCCCAGAGACTGTAGCGTCGCACCCTGGGAAGCTGGATGAAGCTGTGCTACCACCAGGATCTGCCTTCAGGGGCCCACTCTCCCACTAGGACGTACGCTGGCCTCATGCTCCCGAAACTTGGGCATCACCACGGTAGAGAAGTAAGGCACATGGGGAGTAGCAGGGTGGGAGAAGATCCCTTCTGATACCGGGCAGTGGCCTCCCCTGGTCTCCTTCCTCTCCACCTCCCACCCATCTTACAACAACTTCCCCCACGTACACCCCACTCCCTCCTGTATACTCTTCAGAGCCTGCTCTTTCTTTCATTCACTCCTTCATTACTCTTGCATGCATCAGTTCAACAAACATTTTCCAAGCACACGCTGGGATCTAAAGCTGTTTTATACTGCATCCTTGTTTGCAAAGAACTCATCCATTAGAGAAACAGGCACATGCACAGCGAAGAATAATTCCCAGGGGAGCGAGGGACAGACTCCAGCTGGGCACGACCACCCTCTAAGGTGGGCAGGGCAGATACTGTTCCCACTTGAGAGGTGAGCAAACTGAGGCTCAGAGTTCAACTAAAGAGCCCCAGGAGATGGTGAGTGTGAGAAACAAAAACCCACCCACCTGACAAGCGAGTTATCTTGTCAGAAGTTCCTACCTACTTCCTTCCAGTTCTTCCTTCCCTAAAATCATCTAATTTCACATTCAGTCCTGGCCTGTTTATCTACCCACCCAGGAGTGTTGGTTAAAATAATAAGCCCGAATACTGACCAGTAAGAATGGACCCTGGTCATGGCAATGGAGCAGGGGCCTGAGGCCCCCTGCTGGGCGGGGTGCTAACGTTTACTTGCTGAATGGTATGAGGTCCAGCAGGTCCCAAGGTTAAAAGGGTGGGAGGTTGGTCTTGCCTGGCTAGGGGCAATGACTACTTATTAACTTTAACAACTAGCCTTGGCACAGTGGTATATAACACCTAGCGATCAATGTTGCATCCATCTATTGTCCATCCATTCACTCATCCATCTGTTTATTCACCCACGATTCCCATCCATCTGTAAACCTATCACCCCACTCTGGCCCCACCCACTAGGATGCACTGAACACTGTAGGGGAGTATCTTTGAAGTAGAAGACAAGCTTCCTTCTCCCTGGGAGCATACATTTGAGTTAGGGAACCAGGACCGACCGATTCAGACATTTAACAGCAGCCCAAGAGGTGTCTCAGGGAACTGCAGGATGGGTTGCCTACTTCCTGGCACGTGCCTGAAGTGTTCAGAGCAGTTAAGATCCTGTGTATTGAGGTCAGGAGTTTGAGACCAGCCTGACCAACATGGTGAAACCCCGTCTCTACTAAAAATACAAAAATTAGCCGGGTGTGGTGGCAGGTGTCTGTAATACCAGCTCCTCAGGAGGCTGAGGCAGGAGGATCTCTTGAACCCAGGAGGCAGACATTGCAGTGATCTGAGATTGTGCCACTGCACTCTAGCCTGGGCGACAGAGTGAGACTCTGTCTCAACAACAACAACAAAAAAAGATCGTGTGTATGTGGGTGAGGCGGGGGAGAGCAGGGAGGCTGTCAGGGTGCAACTAGCCTTTGAGCTGGAGCTTTGAGCAAATATGATGGTAAGCCTCCCGGCTTCTCCTTGGCCCAGACTCCTTCTCTATCCCTAATGTCTAGATTTGAATATTAGTTTGTCGTGGGCCTGCCTACATACTCCCTCAGAAACCAGAGAGCAGGGATCCAGAGATGCTGCCTGCTCTCATCCTGGTCTCTTTCTCGGGCAAGCACAATGCTTCCTGCAAGGAAGGAGGCAGCCTGCTGTTGGGTTTCTAGCTCTCCCCCTCTACCTTCTCTCTCCCTCTCTTTCCTTCCTGGGGCTGTCAGTTTAATGGACAGGTGTTTAATTCTGGCCTGTCAGGCACCTGGAAATGCCAGCCTCACTGCACATCAGTTGGTGGAGTTTGCTTTTAAAAGAGTGGCAAGAAGCTGAACTCTGCCATCTGCAGCTGAGTCCTTGCTCTCTTTGTCTCCATTCATCTCATTGGCAAATGTGGTTGCACCTTTCTTGCTGATATTTTCCATTGAGTCACCTGAGCTCAGGGAGCCTGGCAGAGAAGGTAAAGAGCCTCTCCAAGTGCCTCCAGTGGAGGTTGGATACCTGGGTGCCCAGTGCAACCAGCCACATTCTTGGCATGTGCTGGGCCTGCCTTTTAAGTCATGTCATAGCTAAAGCACACTGCTTCTGCAGCCCTGGGGCAGACAGGCAGCTGTCAGCTTCTCCAGTCAATGCAAGTGTGGATCTACCCTGCTCCGGCATGAGCCAGGAACTGCATGCTCCCCTCTGGCCTGGGAAATACATGGAAGCAGCCCCAGGAATCTGCACATAGAGCTCCAGCAGCTTAGATATGGGGATTAGAGCATGGTCCACAGTTCATTGTGTAATGCTACTGCAGAAGGGCTAGCCACCCATCTCTTCTATGAGTCTTTGGGAGAGGGTCTCATGGCTGGAAGACCAGAGGTTAGAAAAGATAACCTATCTTTGGAGGTTGGAGATGAAGCTTGAGGAATTGGGTCAGAAGTAGGGGGCTTTGGGGCGTATCAACTAAGGCCAGAGGATAGAGTTCACAGCCTGGCTCAGGCAATGAAAGCACTTGAGTGGCATCTCAGAGGGGCGCTGGGCTCACCCTGGCACATGGCTTCCCTCTAGTTCCTTTTCTGCCTTCTCATACCCGTTTCCCTCCTGCTCACTTATCTATTTCTTTTTGCTTTGCCACCTCCTACCTGTCCCCCACACAGACCTCCACCCACCACATACCCCAACGAGGCATCACAGTTCCTAACGAAACGGAACCACTGCCAGATGAAATATATTACTATTAAATACTTAATTCTTCTAGTGAGCAGAGAGCAGGCAGTATGAATACGATTATTAAAGAAAATTACTTTGGCTGATCAGATATTTCTGCATACTAATTTCTGACCCCTCTTCCCTCACTCCCGCTTCTCGTCCCTTAGAGACCAGGACAGATAAAATTCCATCACAAATAGCTGATTACTGAGGCTTGCATTAAAAATCACATTTTCTCCCTGCCTCTCCCTCTCTGGTGCCTTTTCTATGCTGATGTCCTTGCTTGACGAAGGTGTGTCCCTAGACAGCACCTAGCACTGGACAACATCTAGGAAGAGCCTATTCCCTCCTTCTTCTCCTCTCCCCCAACATTTTATCTGATATCAGCAGATCCACTATTCCAACTAGCTCCCTAAATGGCCAGAAGATCCTGCAAGCTCCAGGGCTTCTGCTGTCAGCTCCTAAAGCAGCTCATCACAGCCTCTTGCTCCAGTGTTCTGTGCTTAAGAACATGGTGAGGCTGCCCACTAACCAAGATGGTTGACTTTGCACCAGTGGGATGTCAAGATCTTAAGAGAGGAACAGGAAGTGGGATCAGACCCCACCTTAAAAGGGAGGGACTTCCTAAGTGTTCAGAGCTTTCTGATTGGCTAAACTTCGGCCTCTTTGTAAATATCTGGTGAATACAAAGTGAGGGAATTCATTCACCCACTAAAATCAGCAAATTTGTGTGTGTAGAGATGCACATATGTAACCTCAATGTCTAACTCAAAATTACACTTAAATTTTGTGTGCCTTGGTTTTCTCCTCTGCAAAATGGGGATAATAGCTGTGCTTTCACATGATTGTTGCAAGGATCAATGAGTTAATTTACAAAAAGTATTTAGAACACTGCCTAGCACTTAACAAGTGTGGTGTGAGGGTCAGCTATCACTGCTATTATTGTTACTGTTACTATTATTACTATTGCTGTATATATAATTTTAAAAATGTACTCCACCTGCTCACGACCAACTCTTTCCCATAATTCCCCGTCAGAGAGCATTTCCCCAGCCTCCCTTCCCAGATTCTCACTTGGCTTAGCAAGGTTCTCAGTGCCTCCTGGATCTCCTTATCAATGACCCCTTGACCTCACTCTGAGACCTTCACTTTGGTTCCAACCACTGGTGCCAGAGCAATTACCAGAGTTCTGGCAATCAAGGGCGGTGAGGGGAGTGAGCTAAAAATACACCCATTCCTCACAATACCATAAACCTTCAATTTACCTGCTTTTATAAAAAGATGCTTCCTTAGGTGTCACCCGCAGAAGGTATAATTACAGCCTGGGGTTGTTAATTCCCTTCCCTTGCTCCTGATATTCGGATCGCTGCTCTGTGGGGCTCCTGTCCTCCTCAGAACCCTGGGAGGGGAGATGGGCAGGCGGGAAGGAGTCAGAGTGGGAGGCAATGCCAGGCCTGGAGGCCAGCAGGGACCGCCCTTAATGAGAACAGAAACCAGTGTGGCTCCCCCCAGGACTCTCCCAGGTGGCTGGGGCTGGAGAAGGTGGACACTGGGACAGAGGTCCTGGCTGTGGGGAAGTGGGAACTCTGATCACCTGTTTCAGATCGGTGAAACTGAGCTTTATCAATGCTCCTTTTCCCTTTTTTTCAAATGAGCTAGCTGTACCGTTTTCCCCTCCAGGTCACAGTGAAGTGACACCGATTTGGGAATGCAGAGAGGACATATGGGTAACACAGACAGTCATTCCTAATGCATTCTCTCAGTGGGCAGGTACTGGGCCAGGGTAACAGAGATCACAGCGCAGAGAGGGAGGAGATGAAAATAGTCATGGAAAGGTGCGGCTAGGGCTGTCTGTAAGTAAGCAAACGGTGATCCAGGGACTAGGGCGGAGCACCTTCACTCAGACAAGGGATCATTCTTTAGCATTTTTTTTTTTTCTTCAGACAGAGTCTTGCTCTGTCACCCAGGCTGGAGTGCAATGGCGCAATCTCTGCTCACCGCAACCTCCACCTCCAGGGTTCAAGCGATTCTCCTGCCTCAGCCTCCTGAGTAGCTGGGATTACAGGTGTCCTCCATCACGCCCGGCTAATTTTTGTATTTTGAGTAGAGATGGGGTTTTGCTATGTTGGCCAGTCTGGTCTCTCCTGACCTCAGGTGATCCAACCGCCTCCTTCCCAACATGCTGGTATTACAGGTGTGAGCCACCACGCCTGGCCCATTCTTGAGCTTTGAAGGACAAGTAGGATGTGACCTGTTAGTCTCCTTGCCCCCATCTGTCCCCCTTTAGTCTATCCACATGTGATAGCCAGAGGGATCCTCCTAAAACCTAAGAGAGATCATGTCATTCTCTGCTTAGCATCCTCTAATGGTTCCCCATTTCACTCAGAATTATCGCAATGGCCTCAAGGCCCTACTCATCCCGCCTTCCCTGCTGCAGTTTCCTCCACAGCGCCCGGCAGCTCATCCATGGGGCATTCGTTTCAGCACTCCTCGCTGATACCAAAATCCATGGACACTCAAGTCCCCTACATAATAATGGCATCGTGTTTCTACGGAACCTGTGCACATCCTCCCATATACTTTAAATCATCTCTAGATTATTTATGATTTATGATTAGATTATTTGTGATGACTAATTCACATAGCATTTATATTGTATTATGGTTTATAATACAATATAAATGCTATGTGAATAGTTATATTGTATTGTTTAGGGAATAATGACAAGAAAAACATCTATATGTGTTCAGTACAGATGCAACCATCGGAAGCATAACTACATTTTCAGTCTATATTTGGTTGAATCCACGATGCAGATGTGAATATGAGGGCTGACTTCTTTGTTTTGTGTTAGTCTCTATCATTCATCATGATATAAAACTCCACAAGGACCAGGATCTTTGTGTGTTTCATTCCCGGGGCTCAAAACAGTGTCAAGGTGCTCGAATGAATGAGACCCTTCAGGAAGGATTTCCAAGCAGAGGGCAGAGTAAGCACAAAGCACAGAGACATGGAAGGGCCTCATGCATTTGGGAAACTTTAGTTCCATATGCCTGGAGCATAAAATGCGAGTGGAAAAGAGGAAGAGGATGAGGCCAAGACCAGTGTGGCATTTTTCTATGGAAAAGGGAGAGGAGGGCAGTGACATGATTATATTTGTGTTTCTGGAGGGAGTGGGTTAGAGCTGAGCAAAGCTGGAGGCAGGAAGACCAGGCAGGAGGCTGTGTAGGCACCCAGGGGAGAGGATGAGGCCCCTGTACAAAGCAGGGCAGGCGTGGACAGAGGTGGGTTTCTAAGAGGCACAGGGGGTCTGAAGCAAGGCCTCTTCCTCTTTCTCCAAAACAGGTCACCCTGCTCCCCAGTGGAACCCGACTCCCAGCCAGGCTGACCCTCATTCCGAGCTTGAGAGACCCTTCCCTTCAAGGCTCCACCCAATCCCTTTCTCTGGCTCCCATTCCTCTGTGTCACACAGACGTCCTCTGAGTGACCACAGCATCCCTCAGCAGCCACTCCTGCCATTGCGTGCCCCTACCTGTCATGAAACATTTCATTAGGGCATTTCTTGTGAGCTTCTTGAGGGCAGGGACTGTGGTGTTTCTACTGCAGACCCGACAGAATTGCACAGTGGTTTAGGGCCTAGGACTATTGTCTTGGGCAATCTTGGATTTAAATCCTGAGTCTCCCACTTAGTAGCTAACTGACTTTCAGTTACATCCCCATCTGTGAAATGGGATCATAAGGTTTTTTTAATTTTTATTTTTACTGCTTTTGTTTGTTTGTTTGTTTGATACTCTCTGTCACCCAGGCTGGAGTGCAATGGCTCGATCTTGGCTCACTGTAACCTCTGCCTCCCGGGTTCAAGTGATTCTCCTGCCTCAGCCTCTGGAGTAGCTGGGGATACAGTCATGTGCCACCATGCCAGGCCCAGGCTCGTTCTGAGGATTAACTGAGCTAATGCACGTAATAGATATTAGCGAGATGTAAAGTGCTCTTATACACTCTCAGAATATCCTGTATGCCTGCGCTGCAGTTCCCATGCCTGTAAGTATGAACTAACTGCATCATTATGGCTGGCTGTCTTCCCCACCAGACTGTAAGCACCATGAGGTGGTGCTAGCATAGCCTAGCGCGATTCCTCAACATAGTCACAGTTGTTAAATAATTGTGCTGACTGAGTGCATTGCTGTATTACTAAACACTTAACACATTGAATTCAACTGAAACTCAGCTGCTAAAGAAGAGAGAATTTTAATCAAGCCAAATTGGCCATGGTTCTCCGCAGGAGCCCCAGTGCCTGTGGGAGCACAGACAGCTTGGACTTCCCTAGAAGACAGAGGGCAGGGCGGCTGGGCGGGGCAGGTGGGTGGGCAGCTGTTTCAGCACACCCTTTCCTAGAAGCGGAATATGGAGGTCTGAGCCTGAAAACCTGGGCCCAGCCTAAGGCAAGGTAGGTGCAGCCTGGAGGGTGGCCTGGCTGAGTCCAGAGTGAGGTTGCTGCCTTAGCCCACACACTCCTGCTTTAACTGGAAGATGCTGGGATCAGAGGGAGGGGTGGGGCTCAGCCTGCCCGACCCTCTGGGGAGCTGGCAGGCCTGAGATCCTGCAGAGCACTGCAGGTCCCAAGGCTGTATATACACAGGGCCGGGAATGTTTATTTTTCCTTATTGACTTTCTCCAAATAAACCCCTGCCCAGCAGAAAGGGGCTCCCAGCAGCAGCTGTTTACCCAGTGTTTGCGATAAAGAGGCTTCTCCATAGCAACAGGTGGCAATGTGCAGCTCTCGGGGAGCATGGCAGGGCCTCGCCACAGGGCTATGTTTACCCAAGGAGAAAGAAAAAGAGGCAGAGGGAGATGGAAGGAAGGAGGGAAAGAGGGAAGGAAGGAAGGAAGGCAGAAAGGAAGGGAGGCAGACCAGGAGACTGTGAGCTTGGAAGTGAACAGGAGAGTCCAGGGAGGAAGCCCCCAGAAGATGGAGTTTGGAGAGTTTCTGTCTTCAGAAGACTTCCACTGAAAGTTCCTGGTGGGCCCAGAAGAGAGAGGCTATCAGGTGATGTGCATGCAGTGTGTGCCCTGCTGGACTGGGGTAACTGAGCAGGAGTACCTTGCATAGGAGCCAGGGGGCGCCTGCTCAGCATAGGCTTGTGCAGCCTGGTCAGTGTGAGTCTAAGTCATTGTCTACTTGTGTGTGTGTGTGTGTGTGTGTGTGTGTGTGTGTGTGTGTGTGTGTTCCTTCCGCTCTGGGAGGGAGGTATTAGTTTTCTAAGATGGCTGTAAGGGCACACAGTCTTGGTGTCTTAAAGCAACAGGAATGTATTGTGTCAACTAAAATGAGTGATGGGGAGACCAACTCTCCAAAGCAGAGGCTTTATTTGGGAATAGCAGGGGATTGCCATCTGGGATATGTGTGCTATGATGGGTCACAGGCACATCATAGGTCCAAGGGGGTTGGGGCCAGGAGGAAGCTTTTAAAGACAAAGGAAAGAAATCGTGTAAGCAGTTTTGAAACAAAGACCATGGGTTACAGAGTCTTGTAGGAGTTGGCGTAAGCTCCTTGGTGAAGATACCCATTGTTACACAAGTGGCTTATCTGGAGTGCTGTGGTTCTGAGGAACTCCTTGCATAATTCCCATCATAGACATATATGCATGAGGGTCCCTTCTTCACGGCCCCCTGGCCGCATTTTCTTAAGGTTTGATGTTAGTGATTACATTTCCATTCTAACAACTTTCACAATTGGCTCATGGTTCTGGAGGACAGAAGTCTGAGATTAAGCTGTGGCAAGGTCAGTCCCTTCTGTAGGCTCTGAAGGGGACCATGCCTCTGTTCCTAGCTTCTGGACTGCTGCAATACTTGCTGTACCTTGGCTTGAAGACACCTCACTCCAATCTCTGCTGCCATCACCACATAGCATTTTCCCTATGTGTGTCTGTGGCTAAATCTCCCTCTTGCTATAAGAGCATCAGTTACTGCATTTAGGGATCACTGCAATTCAGTATGACCTCATCTTAACTGGATTACATCTCAAAGACCTCATTTCCAAATAAGGTCACATTCACAGGTACCGAAGGTTAGGACTTGGCACCTTTTGGGAGAACACAGTCGCACCCACTAGTGGCGGAGTTGACATGAGGGCCGGGACAGCATTCTGTAAGGCTAGGGTAATGAACCTGCATGCAAGCCCCTCAGCAGACAGCTCCTTCATGCTCTTGCCATTCCTTCTTTTGCAAAGGGAGGTGGTGGATCCGGGGTGAAGAAGGGGACCCCACCCCACTGTCTCATCTGGGTGAAGTCCTCAGGCAGCAGGGAGAGGAGGACTTGAGGCATAAGGAGTGAGTGTGCAGGTGATTTGGGGGGCTGGGTGTCCATGTCTTACTAACTAGTTGGGTGACCTTGGACAAGTTACTGCTTCCTTTAGTACTGCTGTGTCCTCATATGTACCAATGATACCCACCTCACAGAGTTGTCAGAATTGTGAGGCCCTTGGAACAATCCTGATACATAGCAGGCACCGTCCAAAGTATGGCCGTTCTCAGTGTTTTCCACAAGGCTTGGCTTTTCCACCAGGAGCGCATGGAGACCCACTTAGGAATGCCACGCCTGGGTGGTGCCCATTTCTGTGGACAGCAGTGACCCCAGCACCGAGATGGGCATGATTTCATGTGGGCATGGCCCTGGTGGAGGAGTCTGCCCCAGAGACCTGGTGTGGGCAAGGACATCAGCGGGAGATCTTCAAGCTGGAAGCAGGGCACTCCTGCCCAGGCAGGCAGACACACCCCCCACTCCAGCTCACCCAGTGCTCTCACCCCTGAGACTCAGCAGATGAAGTGTGTGAAGGGAGCCAGCGACCAGATTGAAAGCGCACACACACACACACACACATGCATATATAAAACTCACAGATACAGATGCTTGCACACTTTGCAGTAACACACATACCTCACAGACACACATACCTTATAGACACACACCTTACACAGCTCACAGATGCACACACAGTTCACATACACACAGACCTCATAGACACTTTATAGACCCACACCTCACACATATGTCACACACACAGCTCACAGACACACACACCTTACCCACATTTCACACACACAGACACACACACACCTCACAGACATCCCCCCACGCATAGGCACAGACGCGGACTTCAGCCACGTGAGAACCCAGCTCCAGCCCCATGGGTCCCAAGAGTCCACACGGCACAGCAAAGCTCAAGTGTATTTGCTCATGCTCACGTCTTTCCTGAACACCTACTCTGGGCTAGGCACTGTTGGAGGAATGGCAGGGGACGACTATAAAGATTTCATTTCATCAGGGGGACAGATGTAAGAAAAACGAATAAGCGAATTACACTGTACGTTAGAGGGAACTTAGCGCTGTGGAGAAAAATGAAGGAGGAAAAGGGAATGTGAGGAGGCTGCCATTTAAAATGCATCCTTCACGCCTTCCCAGGGTCCCCTCTTCCCACACCCCAAGGCCAAGATGTAAGCTGAAAGCCTGCAGGCCCCGTCTAAGCCACTCTCTTCTGAATGGGATGGGCTGGGGACAGTGGTTGGAGTTGGACATTTGCCCGCTGCCTGCTGGACTGGCTCCTGCAGCTTCTGTCAGGGTCCCCAGCAGCTGGCATCCCTTCAGCAGGGTGGGCAGGCACCCCCCGAGAGATCTGTTGCTCTCTAACTAGTGTGTCACCCTCCTTGTTACTATTCTCATCCTCATTACAGGGAAATGTCCTCGCACTCAAACACAACAACCACGCAGCGCCGTTCCACAACCCCGTGGGGAGACAGGGCATTTTTCTGGAGCTGCCGGAGAGAATAGTCAGAGAAGCCTGGGGAGGAAAAGTTGATGCCTTCTGGAGTTTCGGTGGGGGTGGGGGTGCAGCCCTTTCCGGGTGTCAACTTTTTCTCTCCTCTCTTCCCCCATCTCCTGTTTTCATCCTTACCAATGAGAATTCAGCTAATTGTTTACTCTGGGCTTGTGCCTGTCACTGACTAACCCAGGAGGCCCCTCAGAGCTGAGCCCTGCCCTTTGCCTCATTCTTTGTAACTGGACACCTGCCACACACAGTAGGTGCTTCATAAAAGCTACTGGAATGGGTAAGTAGGATAAATAGATGCAGAGTTTGGTAGTGCAAGGCTGGGCATGGTGGCTCACGCCTGTAATCCTAGCACTTTGGGAGGCCGAGGTGGGGGGATCACCTGAGGTCAGGAGTTCGAGACTAGCCTGACAAACACGGCAAAACCTGTCTCTACTAAAAATACAAAAGTTAGCAGGCATGTTGGTGGGCGTGTGTAATCCCAGCTACTTAGGAGGCTGAGACAGGAGAATTGCTTGAACCTGGGAGGTGGAGGTTGCAGTGAGCGGAGATAGCGCCACTGTACTCCAGCCTGGGCAACAAGAGCAAAACTCCATCTCAAAAAAAAAAAAAAAGTAAATAAAAGAGTTTGGTAGTGCAGAAGCCTGGCCTATTGCCCGAGGCCTTTGCATGGGGCAGTGGGACCCAGGAAGGGTGAGAGAAAGGCAGGAGCTTCTCCATCCCTTCCTCAACCAGCTGGGCTCATCCGGAATCAGTCTTTGGCGTTCCACCATTACAGAGTCTCTCCTTTGTGCTAATGATGGCTTCTTCCTCCCAGGGCTCTCGTTTAAGAGACAAATGTACTCCATAATGTATTTGCTGACCAGTGGTGTGGTGTGAAATGACCTGAGGCAAGTCCTTGAACTCTCCGGGGCCTCAGTGGCCTGGTCTATCTAGTGGGGACATGACTCAGACCTACCCCAAGGTTGTTGCCCTGGTTCCATACTTTTCCATGTATGATCTCCCTCTGCAGAGCTGGGTCCCCAACCCTAGGGGCTGCTTGGTGAATGGTGGATCATGTCAATATGTGAGGCAGGCAAGCGTGTTCCTCTGACAGGACATGTCACTGAGGTGGAATCGGAGGAAGGAAGATTTGCTTGATTGATCCTTTTCCCCAGGGCGGGCTGACCTTGGCTTTGCAGAAGAGACTGGGGTAGGTAGGGGTGGGTCTGGAAGACAGGAGGGAGGACAGCTGGGGACTTAGAACCTCAGGTGGCTGGCTCCTGTGAAGACAAGGCTAGGGCCAGCATCTGGGGGACGGGGAGGGAGAAGTGGGAAGGTGAGGAACGGTGGGGAGGTGGGGCGGGGTGGGGGGATGGTGGGGGGACTAGCAGGTTTACTTCCCGCCCCAAGCTATGAGCACAAGGGAGACAGCTAGAGAACAGAGCCCTCAGAAAGTTTCCAGCACATTCCTGCTAAAATTAGCCCCAGCTTGCATACGCAACTCTATATTTAAACCAGCGGCCTGTCAGAGTCACTGTGTTGTGCCGCCAGCACACACCAGCGGGTTTGGGGCCCAGTGCTGAAGCAGGGGTGCAGGCAGCATCCCAGAGCCTGAGCACACTGCCCTCTGCCCACCCACGCCTGCTTGTGGAGAGGTGCCCAGGGATGCCTGAGGGTGTGGGCGTAAGTGTGTGAGGCTTCCTGCCTCTTGCTCCTGCTCCAGCAGGACAGACAGACACACACCCAGGCACAGAGGCAACCGCATGCAGAGGGGACAGAGCAGACAGGTGAAACAACACTCTGGGAGAAAAGAGTGGGGAGGAGGGAGACAGTGACGGAAAGAGGGGAGAGGGCAGAACGAATAAGCATCTGTGGAAAAGGCAGAAGGGAGTGAGACAGAGCTTCCAGACAGCTTGACACATGGGCGGTCTGCCCTGCACTTGGGCTGTCCAGGAGATGGTGTGGGGGGGATCTCAAGGGGAGCGCAGCCTCTCAAAAGAGCCTTAGCCTTCTGTTCGCCAAGCCACCCGCACTCACACTCTCTGATGGCGAGGGGAGCCCAAGCTGCTCCCCTCCTTCTAGGGAGAGCACCGGCTGATAAGAAGCCAGATTTTCCCTGAGGCCTGGAACATTAACTTCGACACTGAAAAGGGGATGTTTTATTACCCAGGAATATTTTTGCATCTCTTCAGAGGGCTTGCTCAGCCCCTACCCCAGTAGCAAGCCTCTTTTGACCGTTAATCCAACTCTCTCTGATTAACCCTAATGAAGTAGCCCAGTGTAGGTTCCAAAGAAGGGATTGTGTATGTAGGCACGTGTCTGCTTTATCCTGTGTGGCTGACCCCTCTCCCTTGCCTACCATTGTGAGTGTGTTTGTGTGTATTCATGGGTCTGTGTGTGTGTGTGCGTGTGCGCTGCCATGTGCAGGTGCACATGCTGCAGACAGGTGGGGCCATCCCCAGGCCCTCCCACCAGCCCCTTCCTGCGGCTCTATTTTCTTTGGTTGCAGACCTGCAGGGAGCCTCAGAGAGCAGTCAGTCTCCGATGAGATGACAGATTGGACAACTGAGTCTCAGAGAAGGAGCGTGACTAGCCCAGGATCATACAGGGAGTTCACAACTGATCTGGACCTGAATCCCTGGTTCTGTATTTTCCCACAAGTGATCTCCCTTCTGCAGAGCTAAGTCCCCGTCCTCCTTAGTGTGTGCCTAGCTTGGGCATCCCTTCTCTTTGAGACCCAGTTCTAACTTCCAGGCAGGGTGAACAATTGTCCTCCTTTTCCTGTGACTGCCCTGGTTTTAGTATTGAAAGTCTGAAGCTCTGCATGGGAAGCTGAGATGGTTGGCCACCCTATTTCCAGGTCAAAAAGATGACTCCTCTTCATGGGCTCCCAGACACATCCAATGATAATGCCTGACATTTACTGACCCTCACTATAGGTTAAGCACTGTTGTTTAAGCCCTTCACACAGACCTACTTATTTAATTCTCTTAATAACACTTTGAGGTGGATACTGTTGCCCCATTTTACAGATGATAAAAGTGAGAAAGAAAGAAGTATGATACCACACCTAGCTGGGAAGAGGAGAGGCAGGACTTGAACCTGAGTACTCAGGTCTCAGGAAGGAGCTCTTAGCCACTAGGTTACCCACTCTTCTCTTAGGAAATGCCTGTTGTAGTTAGTATATAAGGCTGTCTCCTCACGCAACCAAACTCAGTAGAGCAAAGTCGCATGTGTCCTTAACCTCAGTGCCTGGCACAGTACCAGGTGTATGATAAACACTAAGCATAATTTTGTTGACTGAGTCCATGCCTGGCCTGCCCTCCACTCGACTGGCACTCATTTGTTTCCCTTATCCCATACCCTGGGCCTCTCATCTGCAGGGCCCCCTCCCAGCCATCTTCCTCGCTCCTGTTTGGCATCCTCTCGGCTCCTTAGCCCCGTATTCCAGTGTCTTGAAAGAAACTGCTTTCTTGTGAGCCAACAAAGTTCAGAAGAAACCCATACACATGTTCTGAGAGGTTCCAGACTGAGTCTTTGGCCTGAGGCCACCCCAGCCCCACCCTCTCTGCATGGCCCCAAGATAGGAGTGCCCCAGATTCTAGCAGCTGGACCCTGTTGATGACCTCTGGCTTCTGGGGCCTCTGTTTTAGTCACCCTGCTCCCGTGTGGGTGCAGCCCCCACACAGGGTTATGGGTGGTACAACTCTTGCGGTTTACTCTGCTTCCAGAAACCCTTAGTGAAATTACAGCTTTAATTAAATACAGCTGGCTGTATGTTATACTCTGTATAATTATCACTTAGACAAAAGTTCAAACAAAGTTTATTGTAAATTCGATTTGACAGAAACAACTGGAAGAGCTGAGGGCCATTGGCCTGCCTGAGTGACAGAGAGGAGCAGCCACTGCTGCTCAGTGGGAACGGAAAGAAGGGGGCTTCTGGGGGATACAGGTGTGAACAGGGGCATTTGGGAAGAGAGCCCTGGATCCAGGTCAGATTAGGTTGCCATGTGACACTGGGCAAGTCCCTGCCCCATCTTCAGGCCTCAGTTCCCTTCCCTGGGGTAGAGACGTTTCATTTATCTCGCAAATATTGACGGAGAGCTACTATGCATCAGGCATTGTTGTAAGCCCTGGAGCTCAGTGGCCAACCAAGCAGAGAAAAGTCCTGACTTCGGCCGGGCACGGTGGCTCACGCCTGTGATCCCAGCACTTTGGGAGGCTGAGGTGGGTGGATCACCCGAGGTCGGGAGTGCGAGACCAGCCTGGTCGACATAGTGAACCCTCGTCTCTACTAAAAATACAAAAATTATCTGGGCATAGTGGTGCCTTCCTGTAGTCCCAGCTACTGGGGAGGCTGAGACAGGAGAATGTATTGAACCAGGGAGGTAGAGGTTGCAGTGAGCTGAGATCGCACCGCTGCACTCCAGCCTGGGCAACAGAGCCAGACTCTGTCTCAAAAAAAAAAAAAAGAAAAAAAAATGTCCTGATCTCATAGAAGCTTGCATTCTAGGCTAAGGAAGAAAGGCAACCAATAAATGCATAAATAAATGTGTAATATAATGTCAGGTAGCAATGAGAAACCTGGAGGCAAGAGCCCATTTAGCACATTCAAGAAAGGACAAGGAGGCCAGGGTGCTTGCATCAGGAGAAAGGAAGAACACAGTGGTAGGAGGTGAGGTCTGAGGGAGAGTGAAGCACAGACCATATAAGACCTGACAAGCCTTAGAGAGGACTTTACATCTTATTCAAAATGTGAAGGGGGGCCACTGTGGGCTTAAGAGAAGGAAAGTGACATCATGCTCTGATAAGGAATAGATTCAAACTAGGATCACCAAAGTCCCTCCCAACTCTGATTTGCCTTGACTCTAATGCCCATTGCTGAGGAACAAACTACCCCACCACTTAGTTGTTTAAAACAAAAATTTTATTATTAATGCTCATATTTCTGTGTGTTGACTTGTCTCAGCTAGGCGGTTCTTGCTTGGGGTCTCTCACCTGGTTCCCAGGTAGCAGCTGGGACTGGAGTTACTTGAAGCCTGGATTGGGTGGGATGTCCAGGGTGTCTTCTTCACTCACATACCTAGGATTTTAGCTGTGGGAGATGAAACAGCTGGGTACTTGGCCAAGCATCTCTTTCTCTTTCCTCCTGGCCCCTCCATGTGGCTAGCTTGAGCTTCCTCACAATATGTTGGACTAAGGGTAGCCCATATGGTGTGTGACAGGGAACCTAGCAAGAGACCCAGGCAGAAGCTGCAAGGTCTAGCCTTAGAAGTCACACACTGTCACTTCTGCCACATTCTATTGGTTACCCTGGGCTGTCCCAGATTTAATGTGAGAGGGGTCAGTCCTACACAAGAGTATAAATTCAAGGAGCTGTGATTAATGTTGAGGTCATCTTTGGAGACAAATTGCTATAGGTACCCACTAGAAAAGCCACAGACATAATAATAGTGACTATTCGTTGAGTGCCTACTATGGGCTGGGCACTCTTCTGGTTTCCATATTTTAATTCATTTAATCTTCATATCAACCTTATGAGGTGCGTACTATTGCTAGCCCCACTTTACAGATGGGACGTCTGAGGCACAGAGAGGTAAGCATCTTGCCAAAGGTCATACAGCTAGTGAGTGGGAGCTGAGATTGAACCCACGCTGTCTGGCTCCAGAGTCTTTGCTTCACCAGACTCAAGTTTCCTTGGCTGCTCCAAGAGAGACACTGCAAAACAGCTGGAGACAGAGAGATCCTTCCCTGGTATCCCCAACTTCCCTCATCAGGGCATAGTGGGTGTCTTTGATTGAACTGGTTTGCTGAAACACACAGCCTAAAGGAATTTTTCCAGGTGTGGAAGGAGAGGGTTTTCTGAGCCTGTTGGCCAGAATACATCCACAGCCCTTGAACTTAGTATGTACGATCACACATCCACACACTTTTTTTGTTTTTGAGATGGAATTTTGCTCTTGTTGCCTAAGCTGGAGTGCAATGACGCAATCTCGACTCACTGCAACCTCTGCCTTCCGGGTTCAAGCAGTTCTCCTGCCTCAGCCTCCCAAGTAGCTGGGATTACAGGTGCCCACCACCATGGCCGGCTAATTTGTTGTATTTTTAGTAGAGACAGGGTTTCACCATGTTGGCCAGACTGGTCTCGAACTCCTAACCTCAGGTCGTCCACCCGCCTCGGCCTCCCAAAGTGCTGAGATTACAGGCGTGAGTCACTGCACCCAGCAACAATTTGAATGGAAAGGAATCTTCAAAATCAAGCCAGGTGTGGTGGCATGAACCTATAGTGCATGCCCACTACTGGGGCTACTTCACAGTAGCCTGACCTACTCTGGAGGCTGAGGTGAAAGGATTGCTTGAGCCCAGGAGTTCAAGATCAGCCGGGGCAACATAGTGAGACCCTGTCTCAAGAGGAAAAAAGAAAAAAAGAAAGCCCAAATTGTATGGTATGGACATGAGAACTGGAGTTGAGAGCCAGGGACTTGCTCAGGGTCACCATGTTCACTTGGCAGCACGTTGGTAGGGGTTTGCCCCATGACCATATGTGGGTGGGGTCCTCCCTGAGGTCTGTGCAGGTAGAAGCTCCACATACAGGGCAGGGCTGGAGTGGTAGCCCCAGCACTCTCTGCTCCAAACTCGGGTCATGTGGCGTGCATGGATCTGTGTCTAAGCGTGTGCAGCTGCATCAGAGCTCTGAGCTGGAGAAGGCGCACATGAGCTTGGGGTGCAGCGGTGCCCCATGATTCTCATTCCAGGCATGGGGTTTATGCAAATGTGCTTGTAGGAGCAGGGAATGAAAAGGGTTGGGTGTGGCATTTCCAAATCAATGGGCTTCTGGAAGCCCATACTGACTAAATCCAGAGTGACTGTAAGATCAATGTCAACCCCAGCTCTTCATGGGGGGTTGGAGAGGTTGGGTGAGCTTGGACGGGCCTGCCATGTTTTTCCCTGGGATCTCAAACCCATGGCTGTCCTGATTTGGAGACCGGGCAGATTGTTCCTGCTGTCCAGGCCGCCGCTGTGGGCTTGCTGCTTTTCCTCCTTCTGGGCCCATCACCTGGCTCGGAGCACGGAGCAGGTTGCTAACTTCTGCTGACACTGGCAGGGGCAGCCGCTCCCAGCCTGATACCTCATGGCAGCCACACTTGCACAAATCTTTAATTGTTTAGTTTAAAGAATTGTGTTTTGACCGCGAGGGGATTTTGGCTGGAGCTCAAGAAGTGATAATGATATTTCGCTGCCAAGACGTCTCCTTGGCTCTCTGTGTGTTAATGTGCACTTTCAAGACGCTCCAATTAACTGCATCAGCTCTCAGGGAGAGAAAGGGAGAGGGAGCGGGCTGGAGCGAGAAGGGAAGGAGAGCACTGGCAATGACTGGGAGGAGGCGATGAAGAGGAAAAGAGACAGCCCACCCCCCAATCATTTTATCAGCAAACAGACTGGGGGGGATGGATGACAACGTTCTTGAAGATGAGCTCCAAGTGGCGTGGCATCTCGTGCTTTGGAGGGGGAGACACTGATGAGACAGGGAAAAGTCTTGAGGTCAGGAGCACTGGTCCAGCAGGCGGCCTAGAGGGCACCTCCTTGCCTGGAGTTCTCCAGGTGGACCTGTTTTCATTTGTTCCCACTGTGGTCTCCCCGCTCTATCCAAGTCCTCCATGTAGGCCTCTGCCAACAGGCCTTCAGTTTCCCCAACTCTCAGACGGGGGAGA
Source organism: Cacajao melanocephalus (assembly GCA_963573385.1). Lineage (NCBI taxonomy): Eukaryota > Metazoa > Chordata > Mammalia > Primates > Pitheciidae > Cacajao > Cacajao melanocephalus. Next base: position 55,858 of record CAUYLG010072574.1, on the reverse strand, counting down.
CAGAGCTAGTGCAGACCTCTGCTCTGATTCCAACCCAACTCTGCTCTCAGCCCATCACCATTCTGGCCTCTCCTCTCCCCCACCACACTCTCCTCCCCCTCTTCCCCACCACACTCATCTTTTAGCTGTTCCTTGAACGTGCTGGGGAGCTTGGCGTACTTACATACGCCAGGGATTCTGCATTTGCTGTTCCCTCTGCTTAGAATGCTCTTCACCAAGATATTTACTTGGCTGGCTTCCTTTACTCCTTTAGATTTTGACTCAGATGTCACCTTCTCAGAGAGCCCATCTTTAAAACTGCAATGCGTGCCCTGTCACTCCCTAACTCCCTCCCAGCTTCGTCTCTATAGCATTTACATACAATTGAGATTGATTCTTCTGTTTATTATCTGCTTCCACCGCCGGCATGTCACCTCCGAGGGGGCAGAGTTTCATGTTGTACCCACTGCTATGTGTTATTTCCAGCAAGTAGAACAGAGCCTGGTATATGGGAGGCCCTCCATTAATATTTGATGATTGCTAACAGAATAAACTCCGTGCTTACCATTATGCCTTGTCCTCACACATTTCCCTACCTTGAATCCTAACTCCAGCTCCACTTCCACCCTCACTCTGCCTGCCACTTCCAACCGTACCTCCCATGACTTTCTTTACCCTCAAATCTCACTCACTCTCTTACCCCAGATTCAACCAGCTCTGGCCCTGCCCTTCACCTCTGCTGTTGCCTGTGCCCCCACCAATAAAATCTTGACATCTTCCCCCATGCAACTGGCTCCTTCTTAATTAAATGTCCTCTGCCCTCTCTGGAAGCCTTGAGCCCCCATGTGCTTTGAGATTGTGCTTCCACCCTAGGCCTGGAAGCCGCCCAGGGAGGGAGGAGGCCTCCCCGATTGAAAATCCCAACAGGGGCCATCCCGGCTGAGGATCTCCAGGGATTTCCTGGACTCCTTCCTCCACTCCCACTCACGCTGGCCCCAGGCATCCTCAGTTGTTAGGAGAGCTGTGGAGAGGCGTTCTGGGCAGGCGCTGTCTCAGACCAGAGTGGCTGTGGAAGGCTCCTCCCTGGTTAGTTTACTTTACACCCCCTCGGAAAGCGAGGACTCCCTCGTCTCCCCTGATCTCTGTCTGCTCCCAACTCAAGCATGAAAATGACTTTTCCACATGCTGGGCCTTTCCCCATCCCCTCGCACACACTCACACTGTGCTCAGAAGTTTCCAGAATCCCAAACGTGCCCCAAAGCTGCCACTTTGCAAAGGCTTCCTCTAAAGCCACATGTGTCCCAGAGAGACCCCCGCAAAGTGGAGGGAAGGGGTCAGCTGGCTGGAGTTGGGGCCCAGAGGCTGCCCTGGGCGGGAGGAACGGGTGAGGGCTGGGGTCCCAACGGGAGGGTCAGAACTCTCTCCCCGCAGCTCCCTCCTGATCTCACCCCCACCCTCCCGCTGCCCCTCCCCCGCTCGCTGCCCCTTCCCCTCCCCTCCCCTTCTCAGGCCTCCGAGGGAGGGTCAGCTCTGCCGGCTCAAGTTACAAGAACTTGAAGACAGGAAGATTTAGCGAGGGAGCCGCGGCCCAGCACAGTGCGCTGTTTGTCCGCCTTTGAAACCAGAGGCTGCGAGGCGGGGGTAGGGGGCAGGCGGGAGGCCGCGGGACACTCGGGTGAATTATCGCTCCTTTCGGGTTCTGACTTCCAAGGCTCTGGCCGCCCTCCCCCAGCCCCGGCTCCTGTTTCTCCAGGTGCTGGGGTGTTTTCCTACGTGTTAATTTGCCCCAGTTGACGCGCCCATTCTTGGCCCCCGGCCCCCCAGGGGGAGACCAGCCCGCTCTGGGGTGGGTCAGGAGGGGCCGTGGGGGTGGAGAGACGCGTGAGGTGCAGCCCGAGCCCTCGGGGTCTGGCCCCGGGGCTGGGAGGGACGAGAGGCGGGGTGGGAAGTGTGCGTTTGGAGTGGGTGGGTGTTAGAACACAGACTGCACATTGTCCTCTGCAGGCCGGCGCCCCCTCCCCACAGCCCTGGCGAGTTACTGGCCCGGCGCGCGCACGCACAGCGACCCCTACCGGCCCCTCCGCTCTCGCCAGCCACCTCCTCCAGGAAGCTCGCTGGGGCGGGCTTCCCGGACCTGGAAAAGAGTCCCGTAGAGACTGCCTGTGAGATGCTTTTGGCTTCCCAGACAGCTTGCCCCTGGGTCCACACTAATACATCACGACGTGTTTGGCTCCTAGGGCTATGACTTTTAGAGACGACAGTTTGGAGTGGGAAACGCTCTGAGAGGCTAGGCAGCTTGCCCAAGGCCACACAGCTACTGAGAAGTAAGGTTGGGATATGAACTAGGTTTTATGAGCCCCATATCCATGGCCTTTCCCCTGGTGCATGCTGGAAGGAGAGGGGAGCACAGAGCGGGTGTTGGAGTGGGGCAGCAAAGCCACCTACGGGCAGGGGAGGTGCCCGGCACCCTGGAAGGCTCTCAGGAATACTAGGGACCAGCCTGGTCTTGCCCTTTGATCTGCATGTTTGGTTTTCATTGCTCCCCTCCCAGGCTGGGCTGGGGCCAGGACCTGAGGTTTGGGATAGGTTCTACCCCCAGCCCCAGCTAACCCTCGTGGTGGCCCAGCCCCACTTCCTCTCCTCCTACTGTCCCTACCAGGCAGGCCTGAGGCCCAAGGAAAGGGGCAAATTCCTATTACTTAGGCCTAGGAGCTGAAGGCTGTAGATTAGAGAGGGGCTTGTTCCCCTGCAAAAAGCCAAAAGCTGGTAGTACAAAAGGTCTCCTAGTGACAGGGCCTTTTCCCACCCCTCTTCCTGGGCTGGGTGGGGTGGGGGTAGAGGGCTTGACTCTGAGGGCAGGAGGGAGGGGAGCCATTTCTGCTGACAGTTTTCCCTCAAAGGCCCTGCTCTGCCTTGACCCGTCAGACCAGGGGCTGTGCCCCCCACCTCCAGGCTTCTCATCCTGACGCTTGCACCCTCCCGACCTGCTTCCCTTCTTCCTGGCTGAGGCCCCTCTCACCCTATCTTCTCCTCTAAAGACTGATAGAGACATATCCCCAGGCAAGCCCCCATTTGTCTGTGGGGGGCACTGATGCATCCCCTTTTAGTACTGTCCCTCCTTTTTCCCTCTCTCCCGCACATGCCTGAACTCTTATGAGCCCTGTCAGGTGAGGGGACCATGGGCAGGCAGGTCGGGGACAGGAAATGGTTACTTCCCTTCCTTGCCCCAAATTTCCAACCTCCTGAGCATAGCCCTGTAATAGACAAGGAAAGAAGACAGAGACATTCAGAATTTGGGGTGGTCACATCTCCCCATCAACCTCTTTGTTCCTCTTCTCCCTTCATCACCCCCCACTGGAAGCCAGAGCTCTGTCCCTGCCCAAGAGCAAACACCACATCCCCCCGACCCCCCAACACATACCACTTTGCCCTTACCCTCCCAGACTTTCTGACTTTTGAGGTCCTGTTCCCTTACCTCTTGCTCCTGGCAGAACCCCAGGGTGGAAGGGTATCAAGGAAGGGGTGGGCACACTATAGGGAGGAAGGGCTCAAAGCCCTTCTCACAGCCCCCCTGGTGGCCTGGTGTAATTTAAGTGGATCAGAAAGTCCTAGATTTGAATCCTGCCTTACGACTCACTACTATGGTCCTGGGCGAATTATTTAGCCTCTCTGGGGCATGGTTTCTCATTGGGAAAAGAATCTTGCCTTTTGTTAATCTATCCTCTGCAGTTGGTTGTGAGGACAGCATGTGACTGGCACGTAGTAGGTGCCTTAGAAATGATGCTGTATCCCAGGCTTGTTGGCGAGTGAGAGCCGGTGTGTGCACTGGGGAAAGCAGAAGGAAGAGAGGAGGCAGAGTCTGCTGAGTGGGATAGCACCCGGCACCTCTGGTGCTAGGGCCTCTGAAGAACTGGGTTTGTGCAGGGCATGGCTGGAGATGCTAACCAAATAGTCAGCAGCATCTTCACTGAGGTCCAGTGGTTTCCTTGGCAGTGAGTTAGGCATGATGGAGGACAGAGAAAAGTTCATCATTGATCCAACAGATTTTCTGAACACCTTCTATGGGCCAAGGCCTATGTTGGACCAATTGTGCTGGGGAGATGCCCACATTTCCTGTCTTCATTGTGCTTATATTTGAATAAAGTGACACAGACAGAAAGAAAGTCAGTGGACATGAAAAACCACTGCAAAATAATGGCAAGTAACTCTAAGCAAAATGAAGAAAATTAATAAAGGGCTGAGATGGGTGGCCCCCCAGCAGGATGCCATGTAGATGTGAGCTCTACAGGGTGAGAGAGGGCTGGAAACAGGCCAGGTGCAGTAGCTCACGCCTGTAATCCCAGCACTTTGGGAGGCCAAGGTGGATGAATCACTTGAGGTCAGTAGTTCAAGACCAGCTTGGCCAACATGGTGAAACCCCATCTTTACCAAAAATACAAAAATTAGCCAAGTGTGGAGGCATGTGCCTGTAATCCCAGCTACTTGGGTGGCTGAGGTATGAGAATCGCTTGAACTCAAGAGGTGGAGGTTACAGTGAGCCAAGATCATGCCAATGCACTCCAGCCTGGGTGACAGAGCAAAACTGTCTCAAAAAAAAAAAAAAAAAAAGAGAAAGGGTTGGGAACACTGGTGAGGCGAAGATTGCAGGAAATGAGGGGACAGTGGTAAGGCAGGAAGTGGGAGAGGTGACAGGAGACTATAGCAGGAGACTAGAGGCCACGCTGTGTGCTGTCAGCCCAGTCTTGAAAAAAAAAATTATATATATATATATATATATATATGGATTTGACAAAGCAAGACAGGCTGATGGGTAGGAGATGAGGGGAAGGAGAAGGGAGGAATCGAAGAGGATGCCTTAGCTTTGGGCTGGAGTGTTTTTGGCAAATGTGGTGCCATTTCCTGAGTGGGAAGGAAGAAGGAGGAACACCAGAACTCTGCTTTGGTTATGTTGCATTTGAGATGCTTGTGAAGGTGGGAGGTGAACAGCTGGAGAAATCAATCAGGAGAGACGATCAGGGCTGGAGATAAAATCTTAGGGTCTGAAGCCATGGTCATGGATGAGACCACCTGGGGAAGGTGTGCATTGAGAACAGACTGGCAAGGTGGCCCACGCCTGTAATCCCAGCACTTTGGAAGGCCGAAGGGGGAGGATCACTGCAGGCCAGGAGTTTGGGACCAGGCTGGGCAATATAGTGAGACCGCTGTCTCAACAAAAAGAACAGAGAGAGAAAGAAAGAGAGGGAAACACGGGGTTCGGCCTGGGCCAGGAGGAAGACCTTGAGCTATGGCAAGGAGAGGCCAGCAACAGCAAGCGAGGAGTGTGTGGGGCTGGGAGGCAGGAGGGGCTGGCAGAGGGCTGTGGGAGCTGGGAAAGGAGATGGTTTCAGGGGGCACCTGCAAACATGGCCAATGCTGTTGAGATGGGCAGAAAGTCAAGGACAGGAAAATGACCGTAGGTCTTGACTCTGCAAAGGTGTGGTTTCTGTAGAGTGTATCATGACTGAGGGCTGTGGCTGCAAGTTCAATGGCAGGAAGGAAAGCCCTCTCTAGCTGCAGCTGTGGGGAAGACTTCCTGGAGGAGGTTCTGGTGGGAGTAGAGGGTGAGAGGTTGAGTCGTGTTTCTTCCTTTGCCTTAAACACTTTGTTACATGCACCCTCTTCCCCTGCTTCCTCAACAACCCAAATCCTGCAGTACCAACCATTCCACTTGTGGCAGCAACTGCTAGTCAACCCCGGTATCCATTCTCTTCATCTTCCTTAGTAGCAGAATCACTAATTCTTTTGCTGTGCATGTTCCCACCAGAATAAAGACTATATTTTCTGGCCTTCTCTGTAGCTAGGCATGGCTACGAGATAGGATTTTGGCTCATGACATGTCGATGGAAGTATGTAGGATTTCCAGGGAATCTTAAATGGAAGGAGAATCCTTAAAGCTTCCCTTTTGCTGCTGACTGGAATGTAGATCTGATAGCTGGAGTGTTAGCAGCGCTCCTGAATCATGAGGTGGAAGCCATGTACTGAGGAAGATAGGGCAAAATAACAAAAGGAACCTGCAATTCTGATGACTTTGTGAATCTGTCCACCCAGCTTTGAGCTTCCCATATATGAAATTTCTGCATGTGTCAGAGAAATAAACTTTTATCTTTTTAAAGTAATCTTTTTTTTTTTTTTTGAGACGGAGTCTTGCTCCGTCGCCAGGCTGGAGTGCAGTGGCGCAGTCTCGGCTCACTGCAACCTCCGCCTCCTGGGTTCAAGCGATTCTTCTCCCTCAGTCTGCCGAGTAGCTGCGACTACAGGTGCATGTCAAACGCCCAGCTAATTTTTGCATTTTTAGTAGAGACGGGGTTTCACCATGTTGGCCAGGATGGTCTCGATCTCTTGACCTCGTGATCCACCAGCCTCGGCCTCCCAAAGTGCTGGGATTACAGGCGTGAGCCAGCGCGCCCAGCCTTTAAAGTAATCTTAGATTTTCTGACTCTTGCAAAAATGTAATCCTCACTGAAATACTAGCAAAGCAGAGATTTCCTGGGAGCAGAGGAGGGACAAGGAGTCACAGTACCCTATCACTTGGGCCTTAAGAAGTGTATAGCCCTGGCCAGGAGCCGTGGCTCATGCCTGCAATCCCAGCACTTTGGGAGGCCGAGGTGGGTGGATCACGTGGTCAGGAGTTCAAGACCAGCCTGGCTAACATGGTGAAACCTTGTCTCTACTAAAAATGCAAAAAAAAAAAAAAAAAAAAAATTAGCTAGGCGTGGTAGTACGCGCCTGTAATCCCTACTACTCAGGAGGGTGAAGCAGGAGCATCACTTGAACCTGGGCGGTAGTGGTTGCAGTGTGCTGAGATCCCACCAATACACTCCAGCCTGGTTACAGAGCAAGACTCGGTCTGAAAAAAAAAAAAAAAAAAGAGACAAAGAAGTAGATAGAGGCAGGCATAAAGGGAAGGGCAGACGGAGATATCAGAGTCAGGGAAGTCCAGAAAGGCACCAAGGAAAGGACAGATGCTGAGAGGTAGAAAGGACAAAAGATGAGACGAGTGCTCCAGCAGACAGAAACTGGAAATTGGGGCAAACAGATAGAGGAGAATGGGGAATAAAAGAGCCAGGGGTTTAGTGAAGGATCCCTGGAGGTAGTGACACAGAAAGGGAGAGAAAAAAACTCAGCATGTTTATTTAAAAGATCTCAGCTGCAAACCAAAGCTCCTCCTGCCTCCAACGCTGGGCTCTGGGCCCTTCCTGTCTCTACTTCCACACAGCGGCCAGGATGGTATAGTTGGGTCTTTTTCTAATCATCAGCTGAGACTAGAGCCTTCTTCAGTGGAACAGGTGTATCTGCAGGGTCCCACTCCAGGGGACTGAGGAGCACTTAGTGCAAGAAACTAACAAGGGATATGGTGCAGAGTGGAAAGCTGTGAGCCCCTTCTAGAAAGAGCAGGGGAAGTGGCGGTTCCTGGAAGTCAGTGCGTGCTGGAGCCGGAGGAAGGGGCTGCTCCACAGGACCATGGCCTTCAGCAGTGGGAACAGCCTCTGCCAAACTGCACAGCATGGGGGAGGCTGGGGGAGCAAACTCTCCCACTTGTCTTTCCTGTCCTCTTGACCTTCCGCCGGTGCCTTCATTGGTGGAACCAAGAACCCAGTGGGAAGTCAGGGGACACAGAACTGAGTGATGCAGTCCAGGAGGGGTTGGCCTTGCGCAGACAAAGCGGGAGAAGGTTGGAGAGTGGATGATGAGGCGCAATTGCGGACCACTTAGCACACCAGCTCTGCCCTCCCTAGAGCAGCTCAGCCAGGAGCCCCAGGGTTGTGGGTGTTCTACACCTTTCTTAGCCTCGGTTTCCTCATCTGTTAACTCAGGGTAGGAATCATGCCAGCTTTCTAGAACTGTGACGAAGAGGCATAACTGAGACTGCACCTGTGAAGGTGCCTGGCATGAGGCCTGCACACTGTGCACTCGGGCAGGGCCAGTGGTGCCACTGTGAGGAGATACCTGACCTTCAGACTGGCAGCAAGCAGAGGCCTGGGAAACCTCAGAGCAGCAGAGTGACCACGGAAGAACAAAAGAGTCTGGCGGGAGCGAGGAGCAGTTACAGAACATGTGAGTAACCAAGAACACCTTTAATGGAGGTAAGTAGGACCGAGTTTTGCTTTAATATTTTAACATTTTTACTCTAGAAATTTTAAGCATATACTAAAGTAGACTGAACACTGTCTACAGCCCCTATGCATCCCATCACCCAGCCTCAACACAGAGCAATTCATGGACAATTTTGTTTCTTCTTCTGCCCCCCCACCCGCTTCCCCATGAGACAGAGTCTTGCTCTGTCACCCGGGCAGGTACAATGGTTCCATCTCAGCTCACTGCAACCTCCGCCTCGTGGGTTCAAGTGATTCTCCTGCCTCAGCCTCCCGAGTAGCTGGGATTACAGGCATGCACCACCGTGCCTGCCTAATTTTTTTTGTATTTTTAGTAGAGACTGGTTTCACCATGTTGGCCAGGCTGGTCTTGAACTCCTGACCTCGTGATCTGCCCGCCTCGGCCTCCCAAAGTGCTGGGATTATAGGCGTGAGCCACGCGCCTGGCCTTTCTTTCTTCTGTATTCTGTCTCTCCCCATATTATTTTGAAGTAAATCACAGACATTATATTATTTCAGCCATAAACGTTTCATATGCATCCAAAAAAGGTAAGAACTTTTAAAAACAGCTTTTAAAACTTTTAAATAAAAAAAAAAATTTAAAAAAAGGAGCCACCATGGCTCAGGCCAGTTGTCCTGGCGCTTGAGGAGGCGAGGCTATGTGTTCGAGGCCAGCCTGGGCAACATAAGAACCTGTCATTCATTAAAAAAAAACAAAAAACTTTTACATACCTTTATTACATACAAAAATTAAGTTTTTAACTGGATACCTAGCACCCAGAGCTGAGTTCCAAGGCACGGAAACAGAGCTCCTTGGAGAAATGGCTGATTCTGGGACTGGGGCAGGAAAATATACAAGAGGAGTTTGGAGTGTCTTACAGTTCCAGAGAATATGGAAGTGCTTAAAACAAAACAAAACAAAAGCCAAAACAAAACTCCCACATTGATGGGGGTATGTCAAAGGAACACAGGAGCCAACTGAAATAGCTCTCAGTGGCCTCAACTGGAACAAGTTGAGTGAAAAAATAAATATACTAGTATTAGATTATTACTCAAAGTATAAAATAAATATCCCTGAGTCCATGCTGATATAAATAATCGAATAAATAAATAAATGGAGGAGAAGAGAGAAATCTCCCATGCGGAAGAAATCCAAATAATTTATGTAGATACTTTGTCTTCAGGGAGGAGGAGCGTAACTCCCCACTGCTTCAGTGTGGGCTGCACATGGTGACTTCCTTCCGAAGAGTACAGTATGAGAAGGGTGGAGGGGAATCCTAACTTTGCAATGAAGAAATCTGATAAGTTACTTGCTGAAGCACTGCCCCAGCCAGGTAATCAAGGACAACCTCACAGTCACAAAACATGCTATATACAATGTTATATAAATTATACTGCAACCTCCACTTCCCAGGTTCAAGCAATTCTCCTGCTTCAACCTCCCAAGTAGCTGGTGGTACAGACGCGTGCCACCGTGCCCGGCTAATTTTTTGTGAAGATTAAATGAAATAGTGCAGCTGAAAGTGTCTGAGATTGTGTCTTTCCTCTCTCTCTTTGGGGCAGAAGAAAAAGGTAGACTATTGCTGATATAACAGAAATATTTATTTTGAAGAAAGGTGGGGTAAGGGGTCGTCATGTGCACCCAGGGGGTGGGAGGCCTCCTTGGCAGAGGCTGCATGTTGCCGTTTGAGAGCGGAGCTCTTGGAGGGGGTTTTGATAATAATCGGAGGCCAAATTGTCATTGGGGCCAGCTGTTGCTGGGCCTGGAAGGTGCTGGATCCTTTAGGGGAGGCCTGGGGCCTGGCCTTGGGAGGAAGCCTTGCGTCTACCTTGGGGATCTTCACACGGGAGGCTGACTAAGACTTCCTCTGATGCTGGTCCCCCAAAGTGGTGGGCTTTTCTTTGGATGACAAGGAGGGCAAGGCTTGAGGGGAGGAGTGAGAGGCTGGGGTGGGCCGGGGGTGGAGCATCACCTTTGTTCTCAGGCTGTGCTCACAGAGGCAGGGCTCCGAGATGGGGGGCAGGGAGAAATATTCTTCCCACCACGGGGCCTGCTTCCCAGAGGACTTGGGCCAGGCCACCAGACCCCACACCAACTCCTGCCTGGGCACTTGGAGGAGTGTCTTGCTCCTGAACAAGGATGAAGGGACATTTGGATCAGAGTGGAGAGGGAGAGAGAAGAGGCCATGACAGAAGGATAGAGACAGAGAGTGACAGAGAGAGGCAGTGAGGAGACAGGGACATCAGGGTGGGGACTGGAGATGGAGAGACAGCAAAGGAGGCAGAAGGCAAGGACCGTGTGCTGCCACACACACCCTGTTTCCTCCTCCTCTTTGCCACAGATGTCCTCTACTGACGGGGTCTCACGCACAGGTTTGGAGATGGAGTTCACCCAGCATTCCTCCTAAAGAAAAAACATGGAGAGAAGAGAGGGGACCCTCAGACCAGGAAGGGGAACCAGGATTGAGAGCAGCTCCTGGGTTTGGGGAGATACCAGAAGCCCCCCATCTCCTCCCACCTCTCCCAGCTAGTCCTCCCATCCCAGGCTACTGTTTTAGGCCTGTGTATTCCAGGCTGCTTGAGTGCTGTTCCCACCATCTAGAATACTTTGCCAAACTCCTCTCTGCCTGATAAAAATTCTGCCAGTTATGCAAAGCCCGCTCAAAGCCTTAACCGTTCTTCACCTTAAAGCATTCCTTGTTTAGGTCCCCTTAGCCCCTTGCTCCTCTCTGATGGTCGTGACCACATACTTGTACCTGGCGTGGAAAGTACGCTGATTGAAATCCTTAATGTACCACAATGGGTTTTGTACTGTATGTCTTTCTCTCTAACTGGTATTTCCTTACAGATTGGGACTTGGGGTCATCTCTGATTGCACTCGTCCTTGAGAAGGATCTCCAAATGCTCTTGCCAAATGGACAGAAGGTCATGGGACCCACCCCATTCCATCCTCCCCTCTCTGGGATGACAGCAGGGGAGAGGAGGCTGTGAGGGAAGAGGTGTCTGTCTAGCTCCTTCAAGGTCCAAAGAATATGAGCTCAAAGGTGCTGGCCACACCTCCCAATCCCACTGTGACATCATACATGTGGGTCACACACCCTAGGGAGCCACTGTGGCTTCACCCTGGGTGAACTCTCTGGAAGTTTGCTGCACTCAACTCTCCCCTAGATCCTCTGTGCCACAGATGGTCTCACAGACAGAGCCCTCACCTCGTTTGGGGAGCTCTTTCCTTCCCTGAGGGATGAGGCAGTTGCCCATTTTAAAATCCTCACGTTGAGCTCTGGAAAGGTGTTGGGACCTGGAGTTAGTAAAGGAATGGGCTGGAAGGGGCATCTGGCATACACCCAGGGGCCCCAAAACCCATGTCCAGGCCCTGGCAGTGACTCTCTCTGTGCAGGGCTTAAGGGTGGGGGGAGGGGTCTCACTTGAGCAGGACACAATCAGGGCCCCACTTGAGCAGTAAGGAAGGCTGAAGACAGGAAATCCAGATGGCCCTAAAGGAGAGGGTTGCTTGCTTTGGGACTCTGGGTACTGGCTTTCCCTTAGAATTCACACTAGAGTCTTTGACAGCAGGTGCCTTCAGAATTCACCAGACACTGCCATTTTCTCTTTCTCTGTAAGTAGCCCCCTTCCTCCCCCTCCCCATTCCCATGGTGTATTTCTTGCCTTCCCAGGAAGCTGTCCTCCTGCTGTGCCCAGTTGAGAGTCCTTTTTCCTTCTCCCTTGACATCAGCCACCTTGAAGGCATTTCTATTTAGAGACTGACAAGAAACTTACGCAATAACTGAATTCAATTTGATTACAACGAGGCCCTGTATTTTTACGGTGGTGTAGCTGGAATCCTGGAGTCCTAGGATTGAAATGGGTTTCTGAGCAAGAGGCTACAGGAATCTGGTTGGCAGTACCATGGGCAGGGAGTCTCCAGGCTGTGCTGAGACACTGGCAGTGATGGGAAGCTCAGTGCCCCACAAGGCTGCCCACTTGGCTGTGAAAGAATTCCAGACCCCTAGAAATGCCTTCCTTTGATTGAACCACAGCCTGGACTCTTGTTTTCGGGGTTTGTGTGTCTTTGGATGGGCACGGAGGAGGCACCACTAAGCAACCATATTGAGAAAAAGAAGCTGTTTTTGTTATTGTTGCTGCTTTCGGTGGAGGTGCATCGTGATAGGAGGCTTATCTAGCAAGGATGCCTCAGCCAGGGTTGGGGAGGGGACTGGAGAGCCTGTGGTTTGAAGAAGGAAAGGGGAGAGGAAAGATTGAGTATAAGAAGAAGGAGGAACAAGGGCAAGAAAGTGTTCTGCGCAGACGACTGCAGGGGGATGTGGAGGGAGGCTGGAGGAGGCTTGGCTGGTAGGAAAACCTGGGTTTGTTGAGGGACAGAAGGAAACCTAGTGGTCTTTCATTCATAGGCATCCCCAGAGAAATCCTTACTGGCAATCTTGGGCAAGGAACGAATCACCTGGAGCCTCAGTATCATCAATCTGGAAAGTGGGTATAACATTTATGCCCAGCTTCCTAGGCTCGTGGGAGTTAAATGACACAAATTTAGTACATAGTAGTGTTTGGTACATACTATGTGCTCAATACAATACAGAAATAATATATTATTTATAGTATAATATTATATTACAAATGGCATATTATGTACTTTTTTGGGAGCCCCAGTTCTCCCTTCAGCTTCAGAGTCTGGGCTCCAGTTCTGCCTCTATTTAAAAAAATCTGTGCCTCCCACGTGTGTGGTTTCTCTTGTTAGTGGCTCCCTGCTGCAGACAGCAGCCATTGCTGGGTGGAGCAGGGCAGAGGCTCCCCTGTCCATTACTCAGGGTTTCCAAGGCCCTGGCAGGGACTCCCTCCTCGGTTCCAGGGACCGGAAGTGGGTATGTTTGGAGGGGCAGGGAGTCTTCCCCCAGGGGAAGACTTATTATGTCCATAGCATCCCAGAGCCCACAGCTTGGACTTTCTGCCGCCCTAGCTGCACTGGGACCTGCTCCAGCATCCTCCTCTTCCAAGCCCTGCACCAGTGCTGATGGCTGCACAGTCGGGCAATCTAGCCTGGGCTCCAGCACAAAGTTGCTGTGTGACCTTCGGCAAGTCTCGTCCCCTCTCTGGGCCTCAGTTTGCTCCTGGGATAAAAGAGACGATAAGAATTATATTTCCATGATTTAATGGGGGTAAGATAATCAGATGGGGAAAGAGGAGAAAGTTAAGGAAAGGAAAGATTTTACCAGTAGAGTACAGGCACTGGTCTGCAAGAGAAAGCGTTAGGGGGAATTATCTGAATAACACTCCCCTATCGGCCGGGTGATCACAGGAGCAGAGGCCGAGGCCCGGTTTGAGCAACTCCCAGAGTCTGAGAACACATCCGTCTCTTTGCTTTTCTCTTCTGGTTTTAGCCCGGCCCCTTCCAGGGACTTTAACCCTGTTTACAGAAATGGGAATTTGCATGATGAAAATAACCCCAGCCGGACTGCGATTTTACTGCGCTTGGCACCGGGCTCGGAAAAAGCGGCTGCATAGCCAATTACTGGAATTTTTAAACACAAATAATATTTTATGGGATCAGTGGGCTGGCGCGGGGCCGCCGCACCCGGCGCGGCTCCTCCGCCCACAAACAAGCTCCGATTGTGCGGCGGGTGAGCGCGCCAGCCCTGCGGTGGGGGCGAGGGGTAGAGGGGTGGGAGTGCAGCGGGCGGGGGTCCCGGCGCGGGCAGGTGCAGCGCAGAGCTAGGCCTCTCGGGCGCCGGGATCGGCAGGGAGCGTCGGCTAGGCCCCAGCCCGGGGTAGGGTGTGCTGGGCGCCCTGGCTCACCTGCAGGGCCAGCCTGGAAGCGTTTAGTGCGCGAGGGCGCGCCCAGCGCTAGCTTCCTCGCCTGGCGGCCGCCCGCTAAACCTGGCCCGCACCCCGCGCCCTTGGCATGGTCGTGGCCGCCGCGCCGCCTCCGGAAGGCCGGCTTCCCGGAACGGCCCGAGGGCGACGGGGAGTCCGCGCCGAGGCCGGGAGCCACCCCTCGCCTTCCCTCTCCCGCCTGAGCCGCGCTGGCGCACAGGAGGCCGACCAGGGAGCCCTAAGGGGCCAGTGCAGGTCGAGGGGCACCGCCAGGGGAAGTGGGACAATGCTAAGGAACCCCATTCCCGTTCGCTCCGAGATCGCCAGGCCTGGCCGGGGCCCCGGAGGCTGGCAGTCCGCAGCCCGGGTCTCTTCTGGCTCCGGCTGCCAGACCCCCACCCCCACCCCGCGCTGCTCGCCCTGCCCCAGCGCGCACAGGGTTAAGCGGGAGCAGGTGTGTAGCCAGATGCCGCTGACCAGCCCCCTCCTCTGCAGCCTCCTCCTCCTCCCACCCGCTCAGAACCAAACAGTTCCAAATAAAAGTGCTATTGTTGCCGGGCCTTTCCCCACCCCCGTCGCAGCCCCGCCACCTGGAGTGGAGCCCGGTCCCCACTTCACCTGCCCCGGGGCAGGCCGGGGGGAGGGGCGAAGGGGAAGTGGGGCCTCCCAGCAGGGACTTCCGCTCCCTTACCACTAGCTTCCTCTCTCCCGGTGCCTCCGGCACCGACCCCTAGGCTTGGGGTGGGCGCCTCCGCTGAGGGGCTTCTTTCTGGCTAGACAGACCGGTTCTGGCCTCACCCCCACCCCTCCCTTTAGCCCTCATTCTCACGAAGCTGCAGCGGGGTTTTACAAAGCTGGGAGAACACGGAGGTCTTGGACGGTGCGCCCAGGACAGTGCCAGGCTCACTGGGGCTAGGCAACTGGCAGGTGGAATTATTATTATTTTAATTTTTTATTTGCCCAGAAACAAGCCAAGGAAGGTAAGGCAAGAGCGATGCCCTTTACAGACGAGGAAACTGAGGCACGGAGAGGCAAAGAGTCTAGCCCAATCACAAGGCTGGTAAATGTTGTGGATTCGGACACAACTCAGGTCCTCTGACTCCCCCCACCTCCAGCCCCCGACACTACGGGATCTCTGGTGCTCCTCTGCTGGATAAGAATGGAGGAGAGATCCCAGAGACTGAGAGTCTAGCACTGCCCTGGACTCGCCATGGGACCTTGGGCGAGTTACCCCTCCCCTCGGTTTCCCCGTTCTTAAATCAGATGGGTAGACTATCGTGGTTTCTGAATTCTCACGCTGACACTTGGAATCCAAGGGGCTGCTGGCCCCCCCAGGTCTGGGATCCCCGGTTGGGACGCCATGCGTGAGCTTGGCCTGCACATGGAAAGGAAAATGTTTCCCCTTTCGCTCCCCTTTTCCACCAGCTTTCTCTGCCCTGCCTCCATCCCTTCCCTGTAGGCCCCCAGGAGGCTGAACTGCGAGGTTAAATAAATATCTGACGGTGGCTCAAGGAAACAGTCAAGACGGTTGCCGAGAGAAGAAACCCAGACCTCTGTGGAGATTCGCTCCTAAGCCCAGCAGCCCCCACTCCGCCCCAGTTGCATGCTGAGCCCTTGGCCCCCTCGGGCCTCACCCAACTTCCCCAAGTAGTAGAGCTGGGGCTAGGGGAGTGCGCTCAGGGTTACCGTATTTCCTCTTTGCGCTTTAGGTTTTGAGCGCAGTATTTAAATTCTCCAGCCAGAGAGAGAGTACTCTCCGTACTGTGAAAATAACTCTATTGGGAGTCGAGAGATTTGACATCTTGGTTTTGTTCTCTTAGTTCTACTATTAATCTCTCTCCTGACCTGCAGACCCACAAATCCAGTTTCCTACTTCACCTGGACATCTAGCAGGCGTCTCAAACTTGTTCTACTTTGAAATTCTGATCTCCACCCCGGCTCCCCACCTGTCAGTCTTCTCCGTCTCAGAAAAGGGCAACTTCATCTTCCCAATTGCTGGGGAAGAAAATTTTGGAGTTATTCTCAACTCCTCTCTTTTTCTGTCATCATTCATCCAAATGCCTTAGCAAATCTTGTTTATTTTGTCTTCAAAATATGTGCAGAATTTGCTACTCTTCACCACCTCCTCACTGAGCTCACTGTTCCAAGCCACTGTCGTCTCCTGCTAGAGTATTGCAACACCTCCTAGCTTGTCTCTGCCTCCCTTCTCTCTCTTAGTCTGTTCTCAACAGAGTAGCCTGGGTTATCCCTTTAAAACTAAAGTCAGATCACATCCCTCTTCTGATCAAAACCTCCAATAGCGGTATATCTCACTCAGAGAAAAGGTGATCTGATCAGCTCTCTGCCCTTTCTTGTCATCCCTCTCCTCCTCCTCCTCCTCACTCTGTTCCAACCATACCTGCCTCCTAGACCCCCAGGCAGGACAGCATACTCTTGCTTCAGGACCTTTGCCCTTGCTATCCCCTCCAGATTCCTACAATGCTTTCCTCTCTGCTGAGGCTTTCTCTGATCGGTGTCCCACCCCAACACACACACCAGGCTCTCCACCTCCCTTGCCCTGCTCTGCTTTTCTCAGTTACGCTTGTCATCATCTAACCTGCTGAATATTTACCTGCTGATCTGTCTCTCTCCTTCTCCTAGATTGGAGGTGCGATGAAGGCAGAGGCTTAAAACAAAGTCTCAGCCTTTAGAACAGGGCTTTCCACAAATAGGCACTCAGTAAGTATTTGTTGTAGGAAAGAGCTAATCACTTTCCCTTCCTGAGCCTTACTTTCCTCACCTGTACAAGCTAGTTGGACCCAATGAAAGTCCCCCACAGCTTTGAATCTCATGGTAAGAGATGAACACTGAGAAGGTGAGAGGGAGAGGTGGTCAATGGAGCTAAGGTGTCAGTTAGCTCTGTGTTGGAGTGGACCAAGGCAAGGCAGAGAAGGCTTACTCCAGGGAGGCCCAGAGGGCTCACATATTCATTCATTCATTCATTCATTCATTCATTCATTCAAAAAGTGTTCCTCAAGATCCCTGCTATGTGCAGCCTAGGGCACATCTGTGGGGAAAGTGGGGATAGGCAGAGTAAGACCTGGGCCATCAACAGCTCTGCCCCATGTTGGCTGTGTGACCCTACGTGAGCCTGGGATCTCTCAGAGACTCGATTCTCCCACCTGTGAAAGTGATAGATAATTTCACCTGCCCTACATAACTCATGAATTAGACTGAGTGTCAAATGAGACAATCCCACCCTACATACTTAAAGTGTATGACTGAGAAACAAGAATGAACACATACATCGAGGAAACAGTCCTTTGAGAGCTTAGAGTATGGTCTTTGTAGCTCAGAGCCCTCTCCCTCCTATTTTCGTCCGGGTCTTGGTGGTGTCCCTTGGGACTGGCTGAATTCCCCAGCCTTACACTTGAGTTGGGTTTCTTCCTGACCCTAGGCATCCAAATGAAGGCTCCCTCTCGTGGCATTTCCTGCAATAACAGGTCTCAGCACCTACTGAGCAAGAAGAAATGGTCAGCCAGTGACACAGAAAGGGAGCAGGAAGAGGCCAGAAGAGGGAGGGTCTGAAGACCTAGGAAAGGGGCGGGGCAAACCTGCAAAGGAATGCGAGACTGGGAGGGACCTGGGACTGCCTCCTCACACCCCATTTTACAGTTGAGAACCTGAGGTTCAGGGAAAGGGAGGTTAGAGGCGGGACTGTAACTCAGGAATCTACACACTCTTATGCTGGTTTCTTCACACCAAGTACCATAGGCATTTATACAAGTCAATGAGCAAACGGTATAGATGACAAATTCCCTCTACATCTGGCAGCATCCCCTGAAGGCCTCTGACTATGCAGTATTTTCTTCCAGGACAAAGATTCCCAAATGTCAAAGACAGCATCCAGAGTGGCTGGTATAACTTCAGATCTAACCTATTTCAGAGGCAGAAGTTAGAGACAGACAATTCAACCTGGATTTTCTCTTCTTACTGGGATATGGGTGCAGGGGTGAGAATGGTCACATGACTAAATCAGTCCTACTGAGAGATCCAAAATGAGCAACTCAGAGGGATGCGTGCGTGTGTGTGTGTGTGTGTGTGTCTGTGTGTGTGTGGTGTTACAGTTGCAAGTAAGAGTGCCTTATAAAGTTGTTTTTTTTTACCTGCGTCTTCTAATTCAGTCCTCACTGCTAGTATTAGCCATTTTAGAGGTGACAATGAGTTTCCAAAGGACCAAGTGATTTGCTCAAGAGAAGAAAGAACTTTTCCCTAGCTTGTCTCTGCCTCCCTTCTCCCTCTTAGTCTGTTCTCAACAGAGTAGTCAGGGTTATCCCTTTAACACTAAAGTCAGATCATGTCCCTCTTCTGCTGAAAACCTCCAATAGTGGTGTATCTCACTCAGAGAAAAGGTTCCTTACAAAAGCCTAGTGATCTGATCAACTCTCTGCCCTTTCTAAGGAAAGAGCAATGCAGTGCATACAGAAGGCATTCAATATGTATTCAATTTCCTGTCCAGAAGTCTCCTTTGTTTTACTGAGTTGACTCTGGGAGGAACTCTTCCCAACCTGAGGTCGTTTCCCAGTGTGCACGAGATTCATCCTGCCTTCCTTGGATCCTGGCAGCCTGGAGGGGCCTCTGCCTCTCTGTTTAAGGCACAGGGGGATGTTGGGCATGGGCACAAAGAATACAGCAAAAGAAGAGGGTGCAATGATGGAGTGGGCAGGGGAAGGGACTACTTGCCTCAGTTGAGCTGAGGGGCTTCCAAATAGCCTCCACTGGCTGGCTGATAGGAGGCCTGGACTTCTGATCACCCTGGTGAGCCTGGGACCACTATGAAAAGACGCTGATGTTGTCTAGGAGCCAGGAGCAAACCCTATAGTCCTATCCCCTTGATGTATCAGCAAGGTGCTCAGTAGGTAGAGGAAATCTTGGGACTGTGTTCCAGTGCCTATGTTCAAATGCTTAACTTCAAGTGTGACTCTGCAATGGTTGTAGAGCAATGGTTGGGAACACAGGCTCTGGAGCCAGGCTCCCAGGGCTCATGTGCCACCTTCCCACTTAATTGATCTGTGACCTTGACTGCACATCGTTGAGCCTCAGTTTTCTTATCAGCAAAATGGGGACTAATAGCACCTACTCAAAGGATTTTTGGATGCATTAAGTGAATCACATAAAGTATGTAGGAAAATGCCTGGGACATAGTAACTGCTCAGTAAACGTTACTATTAGGAAAGACCCTTCTGTCTGGGTTACAAGATCATCACCTGTATGGTGAAAGAGATTGAGTTAGATCAGCAGTTTATTACTTGTTGGGGCACAGCTCCATGGAAAAGGTTTTGTTTTGTTTTGCAGGAAGAGCAAAACTATAGAAAGTAAAACTTGGTAAAACATTCTGTGGTGCGGCTTGCAGAAGATTTGACTGTTTTCCCAAAGAGGCATGAGTTTACAAGATGGATTCACAGAACTGGAGCATCCTAGCATCTTAGGAACCCCAGATGCCCCGGGCTGTGACATTATTCTGTTGCTCTGGGGTTATCTTCTCCATCTAGATAGTGATGCCATCATGGCAGTATCATGCTGGATTATTGGGAAAACCAAGGTCAAACCTGGCAGCTCAAGACTTGGTACCTAGAGGGTGTCTTGGGGTGGGTCCCAGAGTACTGAAGGTCATGGATTGTTCTGCACTTAACCTGTCCCTGGGTTCTGGACTTGAGTGGAGGAGGAAGGAGAGGCCTTTGTAGGAGAGAGACAGGCAGGGAAAGCTCCTTGCCTGTCGTGTTTACTGAACTGCACTGAATTATGACTAAATGCCAAGATCTGGCTTCAGGCAATTGCCTAAATCATTTAGGGGTTGACAGGGAAGGAAGGGAGGGGACATGGGGAGCTGGGGGGAGAATGTTCTTGTAATTCTTCAGTCTGAGGTACATTAAGGAGCCATAAGCCATGTCGAGAGCTTGAATTACATTAGAGAGATTATCCTGTTACAGTTCATAATCCTGGATAATATACCGTCTTGGAGCACACCTGCCTGTGATAAATCTCGCCCTGTAATGGCCTGACCCTGGGGACCCAGGGATGCTGGGGCAGCTGGCAGGGGCTATCAGAGTGGACGCAGCCTCAGCAGAGGCACCTGTGAGCACCACTGTCCTCCTGACTGATCTTTATGTCCTTTACTCCTGCCTCACCCAGAGGGAGTGGACATAACTGGGGGCTTCAAACTTCTCCATCTTTATTCAAGGTTCTTGGCTTCCCTAAGGCCCCTCCAACCTTTACTCCCACTCCATAACTCCACTTCCTGCTCTGGTGGGACAGGCCATTTGTGTTCCTGTCTCCAGACTTTCCTCTCTCTAAATGCTTTCCCCTTAATCTCTCAAAACCCAGCCTGGCATGTCCTGGTTCACGGAGACCTCTCTGAGAACCTGCACTGACATCCTCTTTGGCTCCAGCTCAAGCACTGACTCTCTGATGTGAATGGGTGTGTTACCCGCCACCCAAGGGGTCTGCAAACCTTTTCTGAGTCTCTGTCTCTCCAGCTAGACTGCCGGTGCCATAAAATCAGGAACCATGACTACTGCCACAGCACTTAGCACAGACAGGCTCAGTATCATGCAACTGGTTAATGACAGAATCAGGGTTTGAACCACAATCGGCTGGCTCCAAAGTTTGTGGCCACTGCAGAACGCTGTCTCTCTGACCCAAGAGCTCTGTCCTGTGTCATTCGTGGGTCTATCCTCAATTTCTATGAGCTGCCAAATCCTTCCTAGATTGTATTTGCCTTGCATTATCACAGGCCAAAGGGATAACTGTCTCATGGTGTAGCTTAGGGTGGGATGGCACCTGAGTGTCCCAGATCTATCCTCAGACTTTTCAAGAGGCACAGCCTGCTGAGAGAGCTCATTCACACTCCCCGATTAGCTTGGTCAACTCTCCTCCACCTCCAGCCGATTGCTCGGTTTCCAGCTCCTGGGAGGCTTGGCAGTATCTGGGTACCTGCCATATGTTCCCAGTATCTCCCTGCATGACACCCTAAACCCCACCTGCCTCAGGCTCTGCTTTATCCCTGTCACCTGCCTTCCCCAAACACATGTACCATGTTGCACCTTTACCTGGAGACAAGTGGAGGGCACCTTTCTGGGCTTCTTGAGGTTAGCTGTGCTACTGGGGCTTCAGCTAACCCAGGCCATCAAGATCTTCCAAAAGGAGGCACAGCTGCCGTTTATGGAGTGCTCACTAGGTACCAAGCACTGGGTTACGCTTTTCACCTGATCTATCTCATTTATCCCATGCCAGTTTTATGAGATAGGCATTACATAATTTCTATCTTACAGGTGAGGAAGCTGAGGCTCAGAGAGGTTAAATATGGTGCACAGGTCAACACCTAGTGAAGGGCAGAGCTGAAATTTAAACTGATGCCCTGCTAGCCCCAAAACATGTGTGCTTAACCCCTGAGGCCACACTGGCTTCTTACGGTGAGTGCAGGCACCCCAGGCTGCCTCCCCAGCTCCATGTCCTGAGCCTACCCTTCTCTATCCCTTCTCATCTCTGCAGCCATGGCTAGGAACCTCCACGCGGCCCTTCTGTTGTGAAGTTCCAGAACTCACCCACATTCCAAGTCACTCCATGCTTCATGGATTCATTCCTTCTCTCTGTACTTCCACATCATTCATCCAGAGACAAGAACCACAGCAGTTTGATCATCCACCCATCCATTCATTCCCATCATTCACTGGTGGAATTCTGAAATGTCAGGGCTAGAAGGGGCCTTAGAAATTATCTGGTCCAGTGGTTTTGAAACCACAATGCATTAAAAAAAAAATCTTCTGTAGAAGTTCCATGGAGAATCAGATCAACAGTGGTGGTGGTGGTGGGGGGGTGTTGTAAGGGGTGGGAGGCTACCAGACTCCTGCCTTCTTGGTCCTACCTCACCCATTGCAGGCCCGCTGCCCTGGACTCTCAGTATACAGTTGGGGAGCCACTGCTCTCCCCTTCTTCCCACAGTGTACAGCAGGACACTGAGGTTCAGGAATAAAATGAGTTGCCCTACTTGTCAAGGGCTGTTTCCAGACACCAAGTCCATGATAACCTGTTGCCTTCAGTAACTAACTGAGGGTTAACTGTTGCATCAACTCATTTTCCTCAAGCTCTGAGTTTCCCAGACCTGGGCCCTAAACTCAGCTCCCACTTGTTACTTACAAAGCTACATGACCTTGGGAAAGTAATCACATGACCTTTATAGCCCTCCATCTATTTCCTCCTCCTGTGAAAAATGAGGAAAATAACAGGACCTACCCATTTTTAGTTTTCTATTGCTGTGTAACAAACCACCCCAAAACATAGTGGCTTGAAACAACCATGGTACTGTCTCTCCTGGGACTGTTGCCTGGCTGGGCTCAGCTGGGTGATTCTTCTGCAGGTCTTTCTTACAGTTTCAGTCTGATAGATGCCGGGGCTGCAGTCATCGGAGGACTCATTGAGATGCTAGGATGGCTAGACTTCTTGCTCTCCAGGCATCCTCAGGGCCTCTCCTCTCCATGTGGTCTTTCCAGCTGGCTAACCAGACTTTGTACATAGCAGCTAAGAGCTCCAAGAGGCACAAAAATGGAAGCTTCCAGGTCGACTTAGGGCTTAGGCCAGAAGTGGCATAGCCTCACATCTGCAACATTCTGTTGGTGAAAGGGTCAAGGGAAAGGGAAATAAACTTCACCTCTCAGTGGGGGGAATAACCAAGAATTTGTAGTAATCTTTAACTTACCACAGTCTGTGTGACCATGAATGAGAAAATTACTTAATCTTTCTAATTTTCCCATCTGTGAGGAATAAGTACATCAATCCATGGAAAGTACTTAGAACAGCACCTGGCACCTAGTAAGCACTCGCGTGTTAGCTGGTACTATTTTTATTTCTAATCCACATGCCTAGCAGTGTGCTAGGTAACTGGTGATGGTGGAGTTACAAGAGTAATGGCAAACACAGTTTATACGTTTATACTCTTGATAATAAATAATCTAGTTCATGAGATAAAATTAACACACAGAGAGATCAAAGTACTAATTCAAGGCGTTGTGTAATTAAGGAGCCCATGAGAGGTACAGATAACATATGCTTGAGGAAGGTGGAGGACAAAGAGATTGGAGATGGGGGCTGGGTGGCCAGTAAGGCTTTAGGAGGAAGAGGGTGCCCTTGAGGAGCAGAGGAGTGTAAGAGTTAAAAGTGTAGATTCTGAAGCCAGCCTTCTAAGATTTGATTAGTTTTCAGATCTTAGCTTTGCCACTTTCTGGATGTGCCTATGTGATTTTAGCAAGTTGCCTTTCATCTCTTTGCCTCAGTTTCCTTTCTGTAAAATCTCTCTATCTCATAGGGCTCAAGTGAAGAGTAGATAATTTATTTCCTGTAAAGGGACTATAACAATGCTGGACATGTTTAAGTACTCAACAAAGTTGAGTTAACCTCAAAACCCCGAAAGAGAGGAGACTAGGTGGAGGGAAGAAACAGGCCTCCAGATGGATAGAAACAGGGACTGCACGTGTAAATTAGGAAGACAGGCGTGTCATGCTCAGGGACAGAGTGAGAGCCACTCTGCACAGGAGGAGATTTTCTAGGGGTGGCAGGGGGATGGCGGCAGAGGATGGTAGGGGCAGCAGGGGTGAAGGGGGAGAGAAGAGTGAGGGGCAGACTGCGGAAGCCTTTGAGTCCAGCTAGAGCAACTTGGACTTGATCCTTACAGGCAAAGGGAAGCTACCGATGGTTTCTGACAAGGGAAGGATGCCATCTAGGCTGTGTCTTAGAAAGAGAGCCCTGGTAGTGGCGGGCAAGTGGGTTAAAGACAAGGAGACGAATTAGGAGGCAATTGTCATAGTTCAGCCATGAAATGGAGATGTCCTGAACCAGGCTGGAGGCAGAGGGAAAGTACAGGGACTGGCAGACCAGAGAGGGAATTACCATGAGCTCTAGGGGAGCCCCTGCCTCCTGCCCATCTGACCTGCCATGGTTAGCTGCTGGCTTCTGCCCTGGCTTCCTCCCTTCTGGGCCAGGCTTGAAGTCTGCATTCAGGGAGGGGCAAGGCACTAGGGAAGCACACCCCAGCTCCACACCCAGAGCCTGGACTGGATCCTGTCTGGTCTTACCTGGACCAAAAGGAGAAATTCTGGGAGCTTGGCTGTGGCCCAAGCCAGGCTGCGGGCCCGGAATGGCAGATTGTGAGTAGGGACCTAGCACTGGCTGACTGGTTGTGTGTGTGTGTGTGTGTGTGTGAGAGAGAGAGAGAGAGAGAGAGAGGCTGAGAGGCTGAGAGTGTGTGACAAAGAGGAAAGACAGAGGACCATATGTCTATTTTCTTTGAGGAACAGCTGTCTCCTCGAGTGGGTGAGAGGGTTGGTAAGAGAGGGGAAGTGGGGTTAGAGGGTCAGTTCCACATTAACAAATACATTGTCACAGGGCCCTTGTGTGTGAGTCAGCTTTTCTAATTTTCCAGATATGTTTCTTTCTTTTCCTCCCTCTCTAAATCTTTCTTTCTCCACTGCTTTTTCCTCTCTCCCCCGCAAACTCACACACTCACACACAGCCTCAGGGCAGGATATTCCTCTGTCTGAGGGTCCTGGAGGGGGGTGGGGTGGCCACAGACCAGGTAACTTTCTCTGTCCCACCCCTGCTGGGACTTACCCTGGGACCACACCCTTCCCTCCTTCCCTCCTCCAACAAATACCTAATGGTCTAGGTGCTGGTCCAGGCCCAGGGGCAAGGGGCCCAGGGACAAGCTCATTCTAGAGCCCCCTCACCCAGTGCCTTTGCTTTGGAAGAGTGGGACAGGAAGGAACACCTTTTGCTTAATGTCCAGGGATAAAGTACAAGAAGGACGAGCTCCCTCGGTGCTCTTCCCTGTTGTCTCTGCTCCTCTGTCCCACTTTTTTTTTGGTGAGAAAAGCAGAGAAGTTGGAGTCAGAGAAGCCTGGGTTCAAATCCCAGCTCTGCCTCTTCCAAGCCGCGGGATCTGCAGCAAGTTGCTCCACCTCTCTGACAAAGACTGGAAGAAGCTTCATTGCTGGAGGTTGGGGAAATCGGTCTAAATGTCTGGCAAAAGCACCTCTGTCTGTTTTTCTTCTTGTTTCTTTTTCCTTATCCCATTTCCTTTATTCATTAAGGGACTGCTTACTGAGCCTTCATTGTGCTGGAGCCAGAGGGGAGAGAGGGGCAGGGGTCCTGGTCAAGGCACCCCAGGAAACAAAATTCCAGCCTAAGCCTCACAGCCTCCTCCCCTAGGCCCCTGCCTTCATCATGTCCTGTTTTTATCCTTCAGGAAGTGGGGAGCCAATGACGGTTTCTGAGCAGGGGAGTGACTGAATCTCGGACCTGTGCTTCAGGACCTGTGATCTGGTCATGTTGGGGCTGGGGGGACTGGGGCACAGTGTGTGTGTGTCTATGGGTGGGGGGATGGGCCAGCAAGAGTCATGTCCTGCCCTCCTTTCCTCTACCTTCCCATGTCCCTCACCGTGACTCTCTTCTTTCTCCCTCTGTCTCTCCTCTGCTCCCTCCATTCCTCTCTCCCCTTCAGCTCCCCCTGCGGCTTGCCAGCTGCCAGCAGATGACATCTCCTTTCATGTTTGGGGCTGAGCACAGCTTTGAATGTTCGTTTGATTCCGTTAAGATAATAGCTGGTTCACTGTCAGATGCAGACTGATCAGTTAAAACCTTAATCACTGCCTGTCTCCTCACTCGGCACTTATTTTTTAAGAGATTAATCCCCTCAGCCCTGCTCCAGCTCACATTCAGCTTAGAAAAAAAAAAAGGCAAGGTTTGTGTTATTCTTGTTATTATTATTATTATTGTCACTTTCATTATTCTGCATATTAGCTCTGTCCCTCTGCCCTTTCAACTCTTTTCTTTCTTTTATCTCCCCCGTGGTTTCCCAGTTTCCCACCCCCGCCCCCCGTCTCACTTGTATATTCTCTCTCTCTGTCTCACACACACACACACACACACACACACAGACTGATGTGGCTTTCCAGGTCTAGACTGAGATATACCCAGATATAGATATCATGTGTGTATGTACAGTATCCCTGCACACACGTGTCCTCCCCACCTCCATGTGCACACCTGGGCGCTCAGCACAGAGACAGGACCCAGGACATAGGTCCGGGCATGCGTGGTCCGGGGCAGTCGGGAGATGCAGCTCTGTGCCATGGGCAGAGTCCAGTCTTCAAGGTCAGACACATGTGCCCTGATTCCCCTTCAGAGACACGTGCTTTGTGACCTTAGAAAGAAGCCTCGCCTTCCTCATCTATAAAATGGGGTGAGAACACTCACTTTGGGGAGACTGTGAGCACCGAATACAAGATGACATGCAGGCTACCCACAGCAGGGCCTGGCACAGGGTGGAGGCTCAGTATCATTCCCGTTCCTTGTTTCTACCTCCCAGGCTCCATGGAAAGATGCTTTCAGGAGATTGCCCGGTTTCCCCTCCCCCACAGGATGCTGTGCCCTCTCTGGGCCATTTTACAGACACTTCTCACTTTATTACCTATCTCAGCAGTCAAGCCTTACCCAGGATCAGGGAAGGATATTCTACTTGACACTGACCTGTGAAGGTTGGATTTTACAATTTGCAGTTAAAGCTAGAATTTTACAGAGGAAAGTAACCCAGGGACCATCCAGTCCAAACCCTCCAAATACATGAAGAGAGAAAGGCTCAGAGAAGGGCCGACTTGCCCCAGGCCACACAGCAAGTTATAGCAGGGCTGGAGCTAGAATTCCGCTCTGGCTTTACATACATCACCCAGGGAGATTCAACCCCTCAACCAGCCATGCACTCAGCAATTACTATGTGTCCAGCCCTAAGCCATTAGAGAGAGCGGCCAGGCTGTGCCACACTGGGTGTTACCCAGGGTGGCAGAGACCTGTTTCTGATCCAGATGGTACTGTGGGCACAGTGAGGCTTTCTGAAGGGGGTGGAGTGGGCAGGATTTGGGATAGCAGGACCCTTAGACAGGGAGATAGAAATGAGTGTCAGGGCCACCGGGGACACCAGCCCCATTTCTGGGGTTGAGGGCATACAGCATATCCTGGACTGAGCAAGATGGTGTGTCTGCAGGCTCCAGCTCCTTGGAAGTGGGAGAACAAAGCACGAGGTGGTATTTGCAGTTGCAGAGAGTCATGAAAGGTAGGGGGAAGAACTTTCTAACCCTGAAACCTGAGGAGAGGTGACCAGAGAGGCCCAGCATCCGCATTATTGGTGACATTCCTTTCTTCACAGTGAGGTGTTATAAGGTCTTCGGCTCTGGAGCCAGACCCCTGGGTGCCAATCACCTGCTGCATGGGTACCTTGGACAAGTCACTTCACCTTTCTGGGATTCCATTTTCTCCTCTAAATTAGGAATAATAATGCCTCTTAGCACTTGGTGACTGACATATAGTAAGTGCTCCACGAGTGTAAGTTGTGACTATTTAGGAGAGATGTAGTGACCACGTAAATATCCCAGGCTCTGCGGCAGGGGCTGAGGATACAGGGTCAAACAAGGCGGGCTCCCTGCTGTCAGTATGTGCTCAGCCCAGTGGCGAGGCAAGTAAACTCCTAACTGTGGTCCCATGTGGGGGACACCTAGCCCACCCTCAGGGGATGAGGGACAGCCTCCTGGAAGGAGCAGCTTGTGGGCTCCATGAGGGTGGGACTTTGTTTTGTTCACTGCTGCACTTCTAGTGCCTAGAATGCGAGCTGGCGCAGAGTAGTTCGGTCAACTTTTGCTGAATGGACAAATGAACCAGCTGAGCGAGGTCCTAAAGGAGGAACAGGATGACAAATGTCCCTTCCATGGGCCTCTGTTTTCTCATGTATAAAATGAGGGTTTGGGTAGGAGTCCAGGGACCTTCTGGCTATTCTCAGAATCCTGCAATTGACAGGTTTGGGGATGGGGTATGAGGAGGCTAAGGAGGATGGGGTAGGGGAGTCCATGCCAATTGATGGGGGCAAGGGTAGGGTGATGGAGACATTGAGCTGGGGGCGGGTTCCATTTCTGCCGAGAGGCATGGGGCGGGAAAGGGTTGTGGAGGCCTGAAACATCCTCCCCCAGCTGCCTACACCAGCAGGAGGCAGCCCGGGGTTAATGGCATGACATCTCTGCGGCAGTCTGCCCAATGGGCTTCTGATGCCTTTTCTAATTTGGTGAGCACTGAAGATTAGAAGGCAGGGAGAAGAGAGTTTTCCTCTCGCAGGTTATTATCCTGCCAACTCCCCCGGTGCCCAAGGGAGGGAGTCAGCGTGTTCCAGGAGAAAAGGAAGCAGGGCCTGGCATTCTGGATCGGGTGCCCCTGGGGAGAGAGGAGGGAGCCAGGGCTGGTGCAAATAAAATTGATGCTATTAATGGATCTGGTGCTGGTTGAAATGGGAGCAGGAGCCACCTCAGCAGCAGCAGAACTGGGAATGGAGCAGTGGAGAGGGAAGGGGCTTCCTGGAGGTGGAACTCACAGGTGCTGAGAGCCGAGGTCTTTGCCTTGAAGGGTCCTCAGATCTCCTTCTCTTGAAAAAGAGGGGCAGCCATACCATGCTGGGTCACACTGTCTTTCTCCCCTCACTCCCTGCCTCCAACCTCAGCTCTAGGCCAACACTCTGGCTGGGTGCTAACCCCAGCTCCCCAGGGAAAGGCCAGTATGCCTCCGGGTATAGGTCACCTGGAACTTAGTCTACAGAATTCCATCACACTCCTGCCCCTGCCCCCAGCTTGCACAGGGGAACGAGAGAGAGAAAATGACAAAGCTGAGGACGAAGGAAGGAGAAGAAAAGAGGAAAAGGAAGGAGAAAACAGAAAGAGGGAAAGGCCGCCTGAGCTGAAGGCTCCAACCTGGACGAAGCTAGGGGACTGGCAGGAAGTGACACAAGGGGTGGGACCCCAGGGGTTTAAGAGAGGGAACTGAGGGCCAGGTGGAGTGGCTCATGCCTGTAATCCCAGCACTTTGGGAGGCTGAGGTGGGCGAATTACCTGAGGTCAGGAGTTCGAGACCAGCCTGACCAACATGGTGAAACCCTGTCTCTACTAAAACCCAGCTGGGCATGGTGGTGCATGCCTGTAATCATAGCTACTCAGGAGGCTGAGGCAGGAGAATTGCTTGAACCCAGGAGGCGGAGGTTGTGGTGAGCCAAGATCACCACAGTCGTGCCATTGCACTCCAGCCTGGGTGACAGAGCAAAACTCCGTCTCAAAAAAAAAAAAAAAAAAAAAAAAAAGAGGGAGCAGAGGACAGCCAGCTGCAAAGGAGCCCAGTCCTACTGATGGATGCAGAAGGAGGCCAATGGCAGCAGAGAAGGCTGAATGGGTTGCTTGGAGGTGAGTTCTGAGGTGGAGTGAGATGAAGGAGAAGGCTTGGCAGAAGGTGCCTTGCATGATTAGGTTTCCACAGGTGCCAGGAGGAGCTGGCACCCTGAGTAGTGTCCTCTTCTGAAGCTACCCACATGCCCACCTCTTTTTGCCAACCTTCTATTAGCCATCCTTCAAACCCAAATACTGCCTCCTCTGGGAAGCCCTCTTAGACTACCCCCAGCCTGCTTTAGGAGTTCTGCTCTGGGCACCCCAAACATTCTGTGCGGAGTCTGACATGACATCAAAAACCCTGTCTTTATGCATTGATTATTCTCTTGAAGCCAGTGGCAGTGACTTACTTATTTCTGTGTCCCCGGGGTATAGCAAAAGGCTAGGCACACGGTAGAGGTCAAAATGTCTTTGATGAGTCAATTGAATTAAAAATTTGCCATCAGCCTCTTCCTTTGTGCCAAGAGAAGCACCATTAGCAACCCAAGGCTCGGAGTTTGGCTAATCTGGAGCCAGAAAAGGGCCCTAGGATAGCCATCCTGGCCAGAAAGAACACCCAGGGAGGCCTGCCGCTGATGACTCAAGCTATCCCATTAGTCCATCTTGTTAGGTTAGGGCTGAGTGGTGTCATGAAAGGACACAGGCCCGCAGGCCAGAAGTAATGAGTTCCAGCTCCGCCCTGACCCACTAACGGGCTAGGGGACCTTAGGCTGGCTATTGCCTCTCTTTGGCCTCTGTTTCCCCAGTATGCTGAGGCTCTTGAACAGGATGCTGATTCTCAGGTCCTGCTGAGGCTGTGGCCCACATTGAAGTGTGCCAGCCCTGAGGTTATACCTTAGTTCCTCTGAGAACCTTCCTTACCCAGTCACAATTGAGACGGGGCTGAGAGCACAGGGAAGAGAAGGGTGGGAGTGAGTGCGGTAGGGATGCTGGGGAGGGACTTAGCAGGGAGAGAGCTTAAGGAAGGCAGGTGAGAGGGAAACACTGGTCCACATTGCACACTGGGCCACCTGCCAGCCCCCAGCTGGCAGTCTGGGGAGTGGTGGCTTTGTGGGGTACTCACTGGAGCTGACATTTTTTTCTAGACCAGTGAGGTACCTATTAGTCATGCTTAGTAAATAATTTTTAACACTTCCCATATGATAAAATTATCACCATGATAATAAATAACAAATAAATAATAATGGCCAGAAAAGTCATATAGTGAAACTGTTCTTTTATCAAACTCTGTATAATCATACCAGGAAATAAATATTATAGTACAAAAAGAACAAAAGCAATTGATTGATACTTGAAAATTGTATTAATTTGGGGGGATGGGGAGTGGGAGATGAAACACATGAAGAAAGGCTCCCAAGGTTGCAGTGAGCCAAGATTGTGCCACTGCACTCCAGCCTGGGTGATAGAGCCAGACCCTGTCTCAAAAAAACAGAAACAAAAAAAAAACAAAACAAAATAATAGCAACACAGCCAGGTGTGGTGACTCACGCCTGTAATCCCAGCACTTTGGGAGGCTGAGGTGGGCGGATCACCTGAGGTCGGGAGTTTGAGACCAGCCTGACCAACATGGAGAAACCCCGTCTCTACTAAAAATACAAAATTAGCTGCATGTGGTGGCACATGCCTGTGATCCCAGCTACTCAGGAAGCTGAGGCAGGAGAATCGCTTGAACCTGGGAGGCAGAGGTTGTGGTGAGTCGAGATCACGCCACTGCACTCCAGCCTGGGCAACAAGAGCAAAACTCCATCTCAAAACAAAAAGAAAAAAGAAATAAATAAATAAAAGGAATAACAACAAAAAGGAAAGGCTCCCAAAAGAGTAAACTCTGCAAGTTTCAGAGAATGATTTGCATAGAGAAAAACAAGAGTTGAAGTAGTTGGAGTCTGTTACTTTGTCTTTGTAATCACTGTGCATCATAGATTGCTTCTGAATCTACTGTTTAAAGGCAGAGACGTGTAGAACTATAGAAGTTGAGACACGAACTGTGACTGAAGCCAGCTCTAATGAATCTGAATTTGAACCTAATCTCAAAATGAAGATTGTAGCTGAGTCCTGTGTGTTCTGGGCTGACTGTATACATGAGAGTTCTTCAAATTAACTATCAGGTAGTGTTCAGTCTTTACTAAAGGATAAGTAATAGAAATGTGCTAATTTGAAACTCAACAGTCACCGCAGTAATTGCTTAGAACATAGCACTACAGAAGTTTTGTTTTGTTTTTTTTTTTACTTCAGGGAGGAGTATTTAATCACTGACACAAAATGGCTGGTGCCTGGTGATAACAGAAAAAGCACGTGACTTTTGGTAGATTTTATTATTGTTTTAAAATTCCCTGCAGACAACAAACTTTCATCGCCTGCTCCTGCTGCAAACACCACTCCCCCACCCCCGTTCTCCACTGGGGTTTGCATATTTGTAGCCCATATTCCAGAAACTTTCACTCCAAGCCCTTCCTATTCCAGGCAAGTTAAGAAAACAAAACAGAGGCAAATAGCAGTACATTCTAGTCATGATTGTTGTTGTTACTTACTAAATGGACATCTATTAGTCATCCTTCTAGCTCAAGCACTGCCTCCTCTGAGAAGCCCTCCTAGATTACTCTCAGTGTGCTTAGGGCTCCCCTAACATTTTGTGCTGCTTCTGACATGGCATCTAAAACCCTGTCTCTAAGCCCATTTGTTTGCTCTTGAAGGCAGTGGCCCTGACTTACTTATTTTTGTGTCTAGCATATAAGTTGATAATGGAAATTTTTCTCTGAATTAGACTTATTTGCCAGACTTGAGGCATCTGGCTCTGGATCCTACAGGGACCCAGTTGGGACCAGCCATTCTCAATGGGAGCAGTTTGTCTCCCTCCTCGCCAGGGACACTTGGCAATTTCTGGAGGCATTTTTGGTTATGACAACTGGGGAAGAGGTGGGCAGGTGTGCCAACAGCATATAACGGGTGGAGGCCAAGAAAGCCGCTAAACATCCTATAACACACAGGACAGTCCCTACTCTAAAGCCGTGTGCAGGCCAAGTTTGAGAAATCTCGCTCCAGAAGCCCAGCTTGGTCATGAGATGCCCCGGATGCCCACTTTCCTTTTCCAAGTCCTTAAGACAGGAGAGGAGGCATCACGTGGCTACCCCCAAATGGCTCTGCCTCCATGGCCCCAAGCACCCTACAATCAGGATGATTAGTGCATCCACTACAAATCCCAAACGCAGCCGGGTGCCAGGCCTCCTCTTCTGTGGGATGGGAAAGAGGGTAGGGCTCTAGGGAAAGCTTAACTTTCCTGCCTGGCCTCGCTTCTCACCAGGTCCATGCTCTAACTCCCTGCCCCTCAGTTTCCTATCTCTAAGGGAGGAGGTAATACTACTGATTCCACAGGCTCTAGAGAGGGCCAGCCAAGGTAATGGCCACGAAGGTAACTGCGATCTTGACTATTACGGGATCAGAAATGTGGGAGCCGGGGTGAAACACGCAGGCCTAAATCCTCCCGTTCCTTTTCCTTCCAAAAGAAGATGTAGTTTGTGTTGGAGTAGGGGGTGGGGGTGGGGGCGCATAGACCCTCTAGCTTCTCCCCACTCTACCCTTGCTCACAGGGAAAGGGAGGGAGGAATGGGGAGTCCCACGGGAATCCCGGGCCTGCGGGTCTCCGCGAGCAGTTGGCAGGAGAGCGCCGGGTCTAGGAGGCCCTCGGGGGCGAGTGGCGGGCTCTGTCCCACTGGGGCCTGGAAGCCACCTCCCCAGACAGTAGCAATTATCGCAATCAAACAGTTGACACCAATTACGCGCCAGGCCGAGAGGCGACGGCGGCTGCGCGGGCGCCTTGGCTTTGCATATCTTAATGCGGACTGACAGACGCTGACCCGCGGGGGCGCCGGCCTTGCCAGCTCTCAGCTGTTCCTGTGGCACCAATTTTCAGAGCCAAATTACTGCCAAGGCCTGCTTGTTTGCAGGATAGAACTGCTTCCCAAACGCAGAGTCGTTTGCGCCTCCAGAGTTCATGGAATCTGCAGCGAAGGGCGCACCGGGACTGTTGAGAAGGCCCTTCCCAGGCGGGCAGAGAATGCGCAGCGGGCCAGGCTCTGTGGGTCTGCGGAAGGCCACCAGCCTGTCCCCAGGGCCCACTCGGGGAACCCATGGCGCTCTGCGGTTGGGAAGCTCAGGTTCACTCCATCCGCCCAGCACGCGGGAGGTCTCACTCTTCCTTCTCCAACCCCAGTAGCCTGAGAGGCCAGCTGGAGGGGTCTTGCCAGGTGTAAAGCTCCCTCCAGATGAAAGACGGCCCTCCTGGACGCTTTTTTCTCTTTGGGAATTCAGCAATGCGTGTTTGCTGCGCGCAGGAGCGCTAGTCATGCACTCAGCTAGAGGTGCTCGGCTGGCGGCGGCGGCCTCCGAGACACCGAGCCTGAGCTGTAGAAGTGTGAGGATAGACGCGGCCTACGTTCATGCCATGGCACAGGACAGCTCAGGGACCCTTGGAGCCTTCGTTTCCTGGAAGGCCTTCTAATATTAGGGCAAAAATCACTAAAGCACGAGTTACCTCATGATAAGGTCATTAAGTAAGTCCAGGTCCGGCATAGACAGGATTGGAGCCAAGGTCTTGAGGCAGTGTGATAACCAGGGCCGCCGCCCGCTTTCACTAGGCTGACATTGAACTTCAGCCCAGCTCCCCTGCCAAGGCTGCAAACTCCTGGAGGATCCAGTTCATCCTTCTACCCCTAGCATAATGCCAGGCACCCTGAAAGGCTGCTGGGTGGGTGAAGGAGGAATGGAACCAGCTCAGGAACTGGTTCAAGTCCCTTGCTTTCAGGCAACCGCCAAGTCCTTGGTTTACCATAACCTCCCACCACCTCCACCCTAAGTCCCAGGGTGTCTGACAGGAGCAGGGCCAGGAGGCTCTGAAGTGGCCGTGCCCTAGGCTCTGTAAGACCTCCTCACTGGTGGCCTCTCACACCTCCTCTTTGCTCCTAGACAGCCCCTGACCCTGGTGCCCTCTGGCCAACCTGAAAGTCGCGGAAGACTGCAGTCAGGAGGGTCGCCTCCCCAGCTGGTAGACTAGCCATCTTTGCTGGTGACCTCTGAGCCTGGCAGGGAGGAGGAGACGGATCACCTTCCAAGAGGCTCTTCTAGACGAAGAGTTTCCCTAACACAACTGTCTCTCTCTCTCTCTCTGTGCGTGTGTGTGTGCGCGCACGCGCGCACACCTTGAGCTTCCCATTACCCACTCTAGACCGCCCGCCAAATCCTCATCTCTTAGACGCACCTCCATCCTATTTTCCAAGCTTGTGAAAAAGAACTCTTTTTGGAAAACTGCTCATTCCTCCCTCCTTCCCCCAAAAGGTGTTCAGGCCTCCCCATTATTCAAATGATAAAACAGACTCAGCAGGGGTGGGAGTTCCCAGAGGAGCTGAAACGGGGGGCTGGGATTCTCTGGGGCCCTAAAGTTCTGCGCCACTGATGGGATAACTCCAGCTCGGCACTTGGCACCTACTGCGGGCCGGGTAGGGCTCCATCCTGGGGATGCCAATTCTCGGGCCCAGTCAGAGCAGTACCGGCGTAACTGCCCCACTTTCGAGAGGTGGCCTGGGGGTCCTATTTAAGTCTCAGCCCGATTCCTGGACTGGGCGTCTCCACAGTTTCTGCGCGAATATCCGGCTCCAATCTCTGGCCGCGGCTTTTCTGAGTCTAGGCTCAGACCTCGCGGCCCAGGAATCCGGATTCTAGGCCTACTTCTTTAAGACGCCAGGACTGCTGCTGCTGCTGGTTTGTGAGGGCTTCCTCCTGAGGTTGAGGAAGCGGGCGCGAAGCCCTCGGGGCAGAGGCGTTGCTGGCATCCCCTCAGGCCCTGGTCGCCACGTGCGCGTTCCGTCCCTGTCCCCCTGGAGCAGCTGCATTACGCACGGTCCTTGCCACGTGTGGCGTCCGGCCCAGGCGGCCGAGACAGACACTGGGGCTGGGTCCCAAGCGGAAGTGCATGAGATTCCGCCTTGAGGGCGTCGCTGTGAGCCCTGGCAGAGAGGAGGCCAGGACCCCTTAGTTGGGCTGCGGGACAACCGACGCCTAGGCCTGTTTCCCGCCGCGCCGCGCGCCGGTACGCTATGTTGGTGCGCCCTGTCCCAGCGCTGCTCCTCGCCCGCCCCCAAGGCTGGGGCGACTTTAACCCAGTTTGTAACGATTCCCTGCTCGGCCTACAGGGCGGGAGACGCCCCCGACACAGACGGCGAATGTGTGTCGTGTCAGCAAGTGCATGGGCCCTAAAAGGCTGAGCGGGATTCCTGGGGATTACAGATCAGACACAGGGAGCCCTGTTCTCTCTTTCTCCTCCCTCTTTCCCACCCCAGGAACAAGAAAAAGAAAAATCTGTTGGAAATGCACTTTTTCCCCCATACCAGCCCCCTACCCCCAACCTTCTTCTCCTTCTGCTTTCAGCGACTTAAAAGAAAAATAAAATACATTCCAGGAACCAGGACCGCGGCGAAGCAAACTCAAACCAGAAAATGCTTAAAGATGTTTTAATGACTTAAACACAGGGGCCAGTTTGTGTCTAAAAGTTTCCACATTAAAAAAAAAATCCAGCAAATTCAATATTAAATGTCGTTCTGGCCCCCTCCTCCAGCGGCGTGCCCGCCCCTCCGGTTCCTGTAGCTTTCTGAGCCCTGCACCTCCCGAGTTTCCTCTGAGCCTCTGCTTTCAGCTGTGGGTTATTAGCACCCGGTGTGAACAGAGACCAGGCCCCTCCATAAAGTTTATATTCACATTCCAAAAACGAAAAAAAAAAACAAGGAAAAGGGAGAAAAACAACACCCTAGGTACAAGCCCAACTGCTCCTGCAAACAGAGGCCATCCCCCCACCCCCACCCCCAAGCCCAGGGCCAGAGGAACTGTTAACTAGCAGCTGACAGATTTTTACGGCAGGAATTAGGCCCTCATTTGGCTTCGGATTAGCCCAAATCTTCCATCTCATTACAGCCCTGCCTTGTTGGAGCCCCCCTTTCTTGGAGTTGGGGAGTTGCAGATAGGTCTTTGGGGTCCCAGCCAGCATTCTCACTCTCTAAACTGGGGCAGGATGGGGCAAGGAGACAGGGTGGACACAGGTAACTGGTGAGATTTGGGGTCCTAGGCAGGGCTGGCGAAGGCCAGCTGGAGGGCCTGCAGAAGTTCTTTGAGGCGTTTCTCAGGTGGTGTGAACTGGACACCTAACTCCATGGTGAAGACGAGGTCATGTGGTGGAGAGGCAGGTGCTGGTTTAGAAATTAGTCTTCTTATGAGTCCAGGGGAATCCCAAACCTTAGGAATAACAATAACATTTGTAGCCCTTACTGAGCAGCCTCGTGTGTTAAGCTCTATATTGAACCCTTTTATATTTAATCCTCATAGAAAGACCATGGCATGGGCACTATTGTTACCATCATCTCATTTTACAGATGAGTATGCCAAGGCTTAGAAAGGGTAGCTGTCTTACCCAAGGACGCAGCTGGAACTAGGAGAGCTGGAATTCAAACCAGGACTGAGGGGCTCTAGGGCTCTGCGTCTCCAGGTCATACTGCCTCTCCTGCCAGGACTGCAGCAGGTGCCCACTCTATAAACATCTGTCCCTAAGCGCTTGGTCCTCATTTCAGCCAGTGCTATGGTTTGAATGTGGGTATGCCCCCAAAATAGCGTATGTTGGAATTTAATCCACAATTGAGGCCTTTTGGAGGTGATTAGGGTCATGAGGGTGGGGATCTCCTAAATGAGATTAGTGCTCTTATAAAGTGACTTGTGGGAGCCCGCCTGCCCCTCCCACTCCTTCAGCCACCGGAGGATGCAGCCAGAAGGCAGCATCTTTGGAGCCGAGAACAAACCCCTAAGACACAAAATTTGGTGGTGCCTTGATCTTAGACTTTCCAGCTTCCAGAACTGTGAGCAATATGTTTTTTGTTCATAAATTACCCAGTCTAAAGTATTTTGTTATAGCAGCCAGAATGGACTAAGATGCCCACTAACTAATTATCAGAAACTTTAAGCCCAGATTCCTGCTGACATAGTTCTGACCCTTTCCTGTTATGTGTTCTGAGACAAAGACCAGCACGTCACCCTATCTTGTGCTTGATGCATCCCCCTAGATTTAACAGCTGTTATGCTAGGGCACTGGTAGAGGAACTGGCTTCTCTCCTGTGCTTCCTTCACCCAACAAAGCACTTTAGTGGGTGCCATTTCCCAGAATGCAGTTAGGCATTTGCTAAGAGATTTGGGGGAAAAGGGATGTTAAAGTCCCTAAAACAAAGAAGGGCTGGAGGAACTGGAGCTCTCAGCAGCTGCCCAGGTGTGTGGCCTCCTGGGAGCTTCACTCTGCAGAGCAACTCCCGCTGTTTATGGCCTCTTCTCCTTGGGAATGTCAGTGTGGTGTGGGAGGCAGTGATGGTGGTGGAAGGGTTCGTGCTTGGACACAAAAGACTCGGTGAGGCCCTAGTCTTCTCAGATCAAAAGTGCTGTTCATGGAACAGCCTGCTGCATGGACATACATTGCCACTTGAGAGTCAGGCTGGAGTAGGAAAATGTCTGGGAATTCTGGAGCTCTTTAAAATCCTTTTTTTTTTTTTAAGTGGAAATTGAAGGAAATTTTGAAGCGTGTGTAATACTTAGACTTTAAGTGCCCTTTACACAGTTACATCACTTTGTCAGTTTAGGAATGTAAAAATGTTTTATGTATAACTTGGTTTGCTCATAAAATCCTCATTTGGGTATATTTAGAAATGCGAGGCCAGAGAAAGGGAAGTTGAAATTTGAGGGAAAAATCTCTAAATCCTGGACTCAGAGAGAGAAAACAAACACAAGGTGCTGTATTTATTATTTATTTATTTTTTGGATCTCCTCATGTGGTCAGGCACATGTGTGATTCTGGAGTTTGGGTGTCAGAAGCTGCCCTCCTCTAGGAAAGGAGCCACCTGGGGATTAGGGCAGGGAGTGGGAGAAACAAACTGAAAGAAACACCAAAGGCAGGCAGAGCCAGTGAGGTGAGTTTCCCTGGGGATTTCGAAGGATGAAGAGCATGGCTAGTACAACAGGTAGGCCATTTTCCTCATGGCAAAGTCACCCCATCAGCAGCTGAAACCAAAGTTTCAATGCCTCCTTATTATATTAGTCCCCTCATGCAATAGGGGAGCAGACGGTCTCCCTGAAGGTGCCCAAGAGCTCCTAAACTCAGTTCATTTCAACCAACACTTATTAGGAACCTCCAGGGATACCCATGTGAATTAGATCCAGCCTTTGCCCTTGCAAGAGCAGATACACACCATGTCTGAGGGTGACAACTACTACTTACGAGGAATGGTCTGTGTTCCAGGCACCGTATCACATTATATTTGTATTATGTTTATGTTAACACCATTAATCTTCATTAGAACCTCAAGAGATGAATCCTTGCCCAGGATCAGCTGGGATCTGAACCTAGGCATTCTGTGCCCCAAGTCTGTGACGTTCACCATTCCAGTACTTGGGATGCTGGGTGGGCATCGGGGAGCATGGTCCCTGGCCAGGGGTGTCTAGAAAGGCTGCCTTGAGGGATGACTCCTGAGTGGTGACCACAATCATGAGTGAGAGTTAGAGAGGCAAAGGCTATGGGGAAGAACATTCCAGGCTGAGACAATGGTTCAGAGCAAGGTGTCACCATACAAACCTTGGCACCACATACCAGGAGATACAAGTGTTTTGGAATTTCTAGAATATAAATGAAGTGTGAGATCAGAGTGGGCAGGAGAGAAGGCTGGGGAAAGGCAGGAGGAGGGCCAGACTGTAGTGTGCTTGTACCATGCTCAGGGCTGACGGTATCTTCTGCAAGGGATGAAGGGCCATTAAAGAGGTTTATGCCAGGGAATGATCCAAGATATTATGCATTCTTGAAAGAATTCTCTGGGAGAGTGGGGAGCACAGTGGAGAAATGACTGGATGGAGGTCAGAGGAGAGGCAAGCACACCAGTTGGGAGTTGAACGGGGAAGCATGCGCCTGTAATCCCAGCTACTTGGGCGGCTGAGACAGGAGAATCACTGCCATGTTGTAAGGAAGCCCAAGTTAGCCATGTGACATTGAGAATTAAGAAATGATTTGAATTAGACAAAAAAGGAGATAGTTTTTCATTGTTACTTTATATATCTATTTGTAGTCTATCTTATTTTATTGGAAATTTTCAGCTAGATCTCCGACTTGCTAAATTCTTCCTGGAATGTTTACTTATTTTTTCCCCACTGGATGCTCACCATTGGGAAACTTGACCCAGTTCACATCACTCAGTTTCTTTTCTGAAAACTGGCATATTTATTACAGCTGGTGACCATGCAAGCTGGTTTGCTGGGTTTAGTCCTGATTACACCCATTATATAATTATTAATAGCATCCCCTTTCACACTACAAAGTGTCCTGGTTTGAATAATGAATTATATGGTCAATGTAATTACAGCACATATATGAAAAACAATTACAGCACAGCCTTGACTCTGTATGGTGCTAAATTACATCTAGGTACACTAAGATGATCTTACTTGCTCCAAATGATAAGCCTGAGAAATAGGCAAAATGAATATTATTGGCACTCCTCTCTTTTCTTTAACCTTTTTTTTTGTTGTTGTTGTTTAACACATGAAGAAAAGGACATTTAAGTAAGTTAAATGCCATGCTGAAGGCACACATCTGGTAAGAAGTAGAGGAGGGTTATGACTTGGGTCTTCTGATTCCTCAGCCAGTAGACTTCTGCTACACCCTAGACTCTTGTCGCATTCTATGGACACATCAACTAAAAATGGCTACATATTATCTGCCCCTCCTCCCATTGAAAGGTGAAGTCTAATCATTTTTCTAAAATTTGGGTTGGTTTTAGTGATTTGCTTAGCCAACAGAATGTGGGAGAAGTGACGTTCTGGGATGTGTGGGACTAGGTAATAAGCCAAGTAGCTTCTGATTAGATTCTTTGGAACACTTGCTCTGGGAAAATGACAGCCACCTGTAAGAACCCTAACTACCCTGAGACTGCCATGTTGTAAGGAAGACCAAGTTAGCCATGTGATGGAGAGAGAGAGAGAGAGAGAGAGAGAGAGAGAGAGAGAGATGCCTGGCCAAGAATGGTGTACTGGTAAACCTACTCTCTGAATGAAAAGTGCCCTGATTTATAGTGTTTGTTGATTGCTGAGTGAACTAGTCTTACCAGGGCCAATTTAAAGCTACCAATAGTATAACAACTGGCTTGTAAAAATTTCTGAGTATTTAGCAATTGGCTGTTGCAATTGTTGGCTGGCACAAGCCACTTTAATATGCCATGGCTTCTCAACATCCAGCCATATAAAACATCCCAGCTGAAACCCCAGATGTGGTGAAACAGAGAGGAGTTGTTCTCGTTGAACCTCACCTAAATTGCAGTATCATGAGCAAAATGATGATTGCTGTTTTTTCAAACCACTAAGTTTTATGGTAGCTTCTTACTCAACAATTGCTAGCCAGAGGACGTGGAAAGACAGGTATGCATGTCCTTGAAGAAATGAAAGTACTCTTGGCAAGGTGTGGTGGCTCACGCCTGTAATCCCAGCACTTTGGGAGGCCAAGGTGGGAGGATCATTTGAGCCTAGGCGTTCCAGACCAGCCTGGGCAATATAGTGAGACCCCCATCTCTACAAAAAATAAACAGAATTAGCCAGGTGTGGTGGCATGTGCCTGTGGTCCCAGGTACTTGGGGGGCTGAGGTAGGAGGATTGCTTGGGCCTGGGAGGTCGAAGTTGGACTGAGCCATGGCACTGCACTACTGCCTGGGTGACAGAGTGAGACCCCGTCTCAAAAAGAAAAAAGAGAAGTACTTTTGAAAATTTGGAGAGGTACATGTCTCCCTGTTTTTTTTGCTGCCATTGAACTGGTGAAATATTTGAGGTGGGCTGGGAGCAGTGGTTCACACCTGTAATCCTAGCGCTTTGGGAGGCCGAAGCAGGTGGATTGCCTGAGCTCAGGAGTTCCAGACCATACTGGGCAACACAGTGAAACCCTGTCTCTACTAAAATACATAAAAATTTAGCTGGGCATGGCGGAATGCACCTGTAATCCCAGCTACTTGGGAGGCTGAGACAGGAGAATCACTTGAACCTGGGAGGTGGAGGTTGCAGAAAGCCAGATTGCACCATTGCACTCTGGGTGACAGAGCAACACTCCATCTAAAAAAAAAAAAAAAAAAAAATTGGAGTTGAAATCTGCAGTTCTTGTTGAAGTTGGAGACTGAGGTTGTGTAAGCCCTAGGAGGGTGGTGCTGCCATTCTCTGAGGCATGGAGACTTCTGGAGGAAAGCTGGGCTGAGCATGGGATGGATTAAGGTTGAGGTGACATTGGACCATCTGAATTAAGGTGACCAGCAGAAAGGCTAAATTAGGTGGAGCTGAGTTATGATTTTAAATATAGCTCAGTACCTACTTTCTAACAATTAATTTACTTATTTTAATTTCAGGGTTGTTTTGTTGCAAATTACAAAGCCAGCAAAGCTTATCTTCAGTCCATGTAACAGCCCCCTCCTTCCCAGTTTCTCCTAACTTTTGGTGCCCACTTGAGATCTTTTTTCTTCCCTGGGGAATGTGAATTTAAATCTTATCTATTATTGTGAAATGGGAAGTTTGTTTCTTAATGTATTTATTATCTATTGCTTTGTAACAAATTACTCCCAAATGTAGCAGCTTAAAGTAACAAAATAGTCATTACATCACAGTTTCAGTGGGTCAGGAATTTGAAAGTGACTCCGCTGGGTCATTCTGGTTGAGAGTTTCTCACTAGGTTGCAAGCAAGATGTTGGCTAGGGCTATAGGCTTGGGGGAGGCTGGAGGATCCATTTCCAAGATGGCTCCCTCACAATGGGTGTTGGCAGGAGGCCTCAGTTCCTTCCATGTGGGCCTTTCCATAGGGCTACTTTTCAGTTGTCACCTTAAGGTAGCTGGTTTCTGCGAGTGAGCAAGCAAGAGAGAGGAGGAGGAGGAGGAGGGGGAAGAGGAGAGGGAGGAGGAAGGAGGAAGAGGAGGAGGAGGACACCATGTCAAGATCTCTACTTATGACATGGATCTTATATTTTTACTTGGAAGTGATAGTCAATAGCTATAGCAAAATTTGCATGGTATAATAAGGAAAGCATTCTTTCAAAAAGTTTTCAATTGATGTTAAATCTCCCCAGAGGGACACAGACACTCCCATATATGACTGGTGGGAGTATATGCTGGTTTGACCCTCCTGAAGGACAATTGAGTGAAATGGATATAGAATTCTCTTTTCAAAAATATATGCATAGTAGAAGATCTGGAAGTAAATATTAATATACTAATAATACAATAGTGATCTCTAGATAATAAGATTATAAATCATTTAAATGTTATCCTTTTCTAGCATGAGTATTTCTAACAATTTTTCTTAAAATCAGATGTTTAAAATATGAAAACCAGCTACCAGTTATTCAGTTCTTACATGTGCTAGATGCTTTACATCACCTAATTTAATTTTTAAAATGATTCTATGAGGCAAGTACCAACATGCCCATTTAACGAATGAGGAAGTTGAAGCCCCTAGATATTAAAAAAAACTCTTTCTAAACATAGTGATTAGTAAGTGGTACTAAAATGTAAATTCCATGAGATCAAGGGTATTTCCTGTTTTGTGTACTATTATATCCCCAACATCTATAACTCACTAAATTTTTTTTTTTTGAGACAAGGTCTCACTCTGTCACCCAGGTCACTGCAACCTTGACCTCTCAAGCTCAAGAATCCTCCCGCCTTAGCCTCCCAGTAGCTGTGACCATACGTATGTGCCACCATGCCCAGCTAATTTTTTAAACAAATTTTTGTAGAGACAGAGTCTCATTACGTTGCCCAGGCTGGTCTCAAACTCCTGCCTCAAGCGATTCTCCCATCTTGACCTCCCAAAGTTTTGGGATTACAGGTGTGAGCCACCACACCTGGCCACTAAATGCTTTTAAATGAATGATGGACAGAACCAGGCTTTGTACCCCGCTACGCCTTACTCCAGAACCTCTGCTCCAAGCCCTTGTTCTAAACAAGCAACACTCCAAAGAAGCTCTTCTGCAATTAATGACCATGATAAATGTGTTCCTTCATATTTTAATTTACTTCATTTAAAATAGGAAGAAATGACAATGGGAAATGTTTATAAAACATAATGATACTCTAGGAAATATAAAGTCACATGATGTGTTACTGTGTTGTCCTAGTCAATAATTTAATAGGTTAGTTTATACATAACCTTAACAAAGCTTTATATTATATAACATTTATATATTTTACTTAATATGGTGTTTGTAGTCATTGCTAGGGAAATTTGGATATTTGATCCATAGTTATGAATTCAATTCTGAATTTATTATACCATCACTTTTATGGAAAAAGTCAGCTTCTCATATAATTTTGACTTCCAGTAGCTTTTCTAGAAGCTAGCACATTAGAAGAATGAACATTCTTGATATTGTTATTCAAAATCATAATTTATTCCTTACTAGCTACATAGTCTTTTAAATCAGCATGAAATACTATTTTTGGAGGA
This sequence comes from Cacajao melanocephalus, assembly GCA_963573385.1. Taxonomy (NCBI): domain Eukaryota; kingdom Metazoa; phylum Chordata; class Mammalia; order Primates; family Pitheciidae; genus Cacajao; species Cacajao melanocephalus. The sequence goes on along the minus strand of CAUYLG010072574.1, from coordinate 12,110 downwards.
AATCTTGCATTCAGACTATAATCTTGTGACAGTTACAGCAATGTCAACCAGAGGTTTTAGAATAAGGCTTATGACAAATACATTTCCAGTTTCTAATTCAATTTTAATTATAGTACCACAATATCATAATTACAAGATCTTAGCCAAAATACCAAGAAGCATGTTAGTCATAGTTATTAAATTTATGAAAGGCCAACTTTTCCATATAGCAATGCTTGATCCCAAACTTTGTGCTACTCTTCTTTCCTCACTGCATTTCTGATTAGCTTAAGGCATGAGAGGAAGTATCTGAGATGATGTGATAGAGATATGCCTTCTCAATATCATGAAAATGGCCATATTGCCCAACATAATTTATAGATTCAATGCTATTCCCATCAAACTACCATTGACATTCTTCAAAGAGTTAGAAAAAACTATTTTAAATTTCACATGGAATCAAAGAAGACCCCATATAGCCAAGACAATCCTAAGCAAAAAGAACAAAGCTGGAGGCATCATGCTACCTGACTTCAAACTATACTACTAGGCTACAGTAACCAAAACAGCATGGTACTGGTACCAAAACAGACATATAGACCAATGGAGCAGAACAGAGACCTCAGAAATAACACCATACGTCTACAACCATGTGATCTTCGACAAGCCTGACAAAAACAAGTAATGGCGAAAGGATCTCCTACTCAGTAAATGGTGCTGGGAAAATTGACTAGGCATATGCAGAAAACCAAAACTGGACCCTTTCTTTATACCTTATGCAAAAATTAACTCAAGATGGATTAAAGACTTAAATGTAAAACCCCAAAGATAAAAACCCTAGAAGAAAACCTAGGCAATACTATTCAGGACATAGGGTTGGGGAAAGACTTCATGACAAAAATGCCAAAAAGCAACTGCAACAAAAGCCAAAATTGAAAAATGGGATCTAATTAAACTAAAGAGTTTCTGCACAACAAAAGAAACTATCATCAGAGTGAACAGGCAACCTACAGAATGGGAGAAAATATTTGCAATTCCCATCCAACAAGGGTCTAATATCCAGAATTTATAAGGAATTAAAACATATTTACAAGAAAAAGACAACCCCATCAAAAAGTAGGCAAAGAATATGAACAGACACTTCTCAAAAGAAGACATTTACATGGTCAACAAACATATGAAAAAAGCTCAACATCACTGATCATCAGAGAAATGCAAATCAAAACCACAATAAGATACCATCTCATGTCAGTCAGAATAGTGATTATTAAAAAGTCAGGAAATGACAGATGCTGGTGAGGCTGTGGAGAAACAGGAATGGTTTTACACTGTTGGAGGGAAAGCAAATTAGTTCAACCATTGTGGATGACAGGATGGCAATTCTTCAAGGATCTAGAACCAGAAATACCATTTGACCCAGCAATCCCATTACTGGGCATACACCCGAAGGAATATGAATCATTCTGCTATAAAGACACATGCACATGTATGTTTACTGCAGAACTATTTACAATAGCAAAGACATGGAACCAACCCAAATGCCCATAAATGATAGACTGGATAAAGAAAATGTGGTACATATTCTCCATGGAATACCATGCAGCCAGAAAAAGGAATGAGATTATGTCCTTTGCAGGGACATGCAGGAAGCTGGAAGCCATCATCCTCAGCAAACTAACAACAGGAACAGAAAACCAAATACAGCACGTTCTCACTCATAAGTGGGAGCAGAACAATGAGAACACAGGGACACAGAGAAGGGAACAACACACACCAAGGCATGTGGGAGGGTTGGGGTGAGGGGAGGGAACTTAAAGGACAGGTCAATAGGTGCAGCAAGCCACCATGGCACACATATACCTGTGTGACAAACCTGCACGTTCTGCACATGTATTCTATTTATTTTTGGAAGAAATGAAGAAAAATTAAAAGCTAAAATTAAAATAAAAAAGAAACGTAATTAAAGATGTGCCTTCTATCATCATTTTAATTTAATATTATTTTGGGAGTTCAAGCCAATGTAAGAAGAGAAATGACACAAACCCAAGAAAAATAAGTAAAGAAAGAAACAAAAACATTATTATTTGAAAACAATTACGTATCTAACAAAATGTCCAAGGAATCAGCTAACATTTTTAGGTTTAACAGAACAGTAAATAGCCAGATAAAATATAAAATATAGAAAAGTCATTAATATTCTTAAATATCAACAATTATAATCTATAAAAACCTAATTTTAAAAAAGGTATAATTTACAATAGCAATAAAAATATGTAAAAAGAGAAGTAGACTTAATAAGTGTTTCGCTATATAAACAAAATAATAAAACTTGTTGTGTCATAATATCCAGGAAGAATGAAATATTGTCAATATGTCAACTCTTAATGTTATTTAAAAATATTAATTCAATCCCAAACAAAATCACATTGAGATTCTTTTTAGAATTTAGAAAGAATGTTATAATATTCATCTAGGAAAACAAAGAGATGAAGATAAAAATATTCTAAAAAAGAGAAAGGAAAATGAACAAGTAAAATAACAATATGTCAAGGAAACAGAAGAGAAACACCAGAAATAGACTCAGTTATATATAAGGATTAAATAAATGACAAAATACAACATAAAATAATGAAGATGTGAAAATACTCGTTTATGGGAGGCATTCATTAGAAATTTGAATTAAATTATTTTAGATGTCCGGGTACAGTGGCTCACACCTGTAATGCCACTACTTTGGGAGGCCGGATCACTTGATGCCAGGATTTTGAGACCAGCCTGGCCAACACGGTGAAATCCCATCTCTACTAAAAATACAAAAATTAGCCGGGCGTGGGGATGCATACCTGTAATACCCGCTACTCTCTGGAGACTAAGGTGGGAGAATCGCTTGAACCCGGGAGACGGAGGTTGCCATGAGCTGAGATAGTGCCACTGCACTCCAGCGTGGGTGACAGAATGAGACTCCATCTCAATTTAAAAAAATTTACTTTAAATCAAATACTTCATACCTTACTCCAAAATATATCCCAGATGTCCCAGGTAGTAAATATTCTTAAACTCACAAATAAGTAAATTTAAAAAAACGAGTGTTAATGAAATCTCTAGAGAAATGACAATTTGCTTAAGCCTAAAGCATTAGCTTATGGAAGGATTTATGGTTTCACACAAAATTTTTAAAACATTTATTCAAATTAAAAATAGCTGCTGGGTGCAGTGGCACACATCTGTAATCCCAGCACTTGGGGAAGCCAAAGTGGGCAGATCTCTTGATCTCAGGAGTTTGACACCAGCCTGTGTAACATGGTGAAACCCATCTCTACAAAAAACACAAATATTACCTGGACATGGTGATGAGTGCCTGTAGTCCCAGATACACAGGAGGCTGAGGTAGGAGGATCGCTTGAGCCTAGGAGGTTGAGGCTGCAATGAGCCTCGATCGTGTCACTGCACTCCAGCCTGCATGACAGAATGAAACTCTGTCTCAAAAGAAAAAAAAATTAAAAATAGCAAAACTAGGGAGAAATTAGGGAAGTATATTAATTTCTTTAGGCTACCAGAACTTGTATGGCCTGTTGTCTCCTATTCGCCCGGCACAGTACTGGGTACATAGTAAGTGTCCAGTAGATATCTGTTGACCAAGTATTGCAATCATTAACTAAGTAGACTTTGATTATTTGATGAGACAAAAAAGTGACCCTAGCATCTAATTAGTCAGCTACAACTATGAATAATGAGTGCAAATTAACTTCTTTGGCCCAGATGCATAAGAGCCATGGACAGGAAGCTGTCTAATCAACTGTGGAATGGAGAAGGGATAGGAACAACAGGTGGGCTATGGAAGTGTTATTGGGCCACATCAAGTCCCCCCATAAGCATCAACTGTTAGAGGGTAAAAGCAGCCAACAGGCCACCCTGGTCTGAGACAGTCAGCAGATGTATGGCTCGACTCAAGAAATCTCATTCAACTTGGGAGGTCCAAAAAGCAGAGTGGCTGGTTGACAAGACTTCTAAACAGCAATCTCAGCTGCTAAACAAAGGCTGTGGTTGTGTTTGGAGAGGAGAGAGAGAATCACATACTGCTCTTCAGTCTTTTCCTAGAATAATTGCAGCAGCCTTAAGCACTTATACTTGATGGTTCTGCATCTTCCATCGGAGGCAGTCAAGGGATCTAAAAGTCAGTATATGAGTGTTCTCAGTGTATGCAGTAAGGAAAATACTCATTCAAAATCACTTAGCTGAGGAGTCCGTGCAGTAAGATATTTCTATGTTATTTTCAGAGTCTACTCTGTGCTGATTGCTCACAGCATTCTATACATTTTTGCAGAATCAGTAAATGAATTATCATTTTTTTGGATAAGGTTAAAAAATGATCATTGTGGTTTCATCAAAACCTTGTTTTCCAATTTGGTGCTGGAAACTGGTTTTAGAAACACAGGGAACTGGTCTAACATTTGCTAGTGATATGAATCTGAGTTTCTATCTTTTTAGTCCTATTTTCCCAGAGTGACGACAATAAACGCATTGGGAGAAATTGGGAGCACAGAACTGTCCATCTCCATTTCATGCCAAGATTCAGTGTTTCCTTGCTATAATGATGCTCCTATAAGCCTACCTACAATAATTCTCCCATATGCCAGCTAGACTGGAGGATAGTTCACTCAAGAGGAGCAGAAATATTTTTGCTATTTGACCAGCAGTTAGGCTACTGGATGGAACGGGCCTGAATAGACTGGCAAACCATTCATTTCCTAGCTATTCCTACAGCAACTTCCTCAGCACAAAGAGGAAAGAAGAGCAGGTTTTAAAAATCTATTTGTGAAATAGCTGGTAATGACTGGACCAGTGTTAAGCGCATGTAAAAAGACATTTCTACATGGTGGCAAGATGAGAGAAACTGATATGCCAAATATTTTAAACTCCATGATCAAATTGGAATAACGTAAAAAGTGACTGTAATCTGAGACAGTAGAGTGCAATTTTCCTTGCATTATGTTGATTTCACTGAGCAGACCCAGGTTAAATGATTGCTCTGAGGTTGATGACACAGTGATTCCAAGTGCCAATAATGACTTCAGCCTGATGGCAACCTTTACAAATTGCTTCCTGTAAATTTTTTGTGAGAATAAGAAGCAATTCATTTTGCTTGAGAGTAACTTTTAGCTAAGGGACTCTACCCAACAATCTGGATTTAATAAAACAAAATACACTTTGGTATTACAAACATCTTTTTTAAGATGTAAGTTCTCCACAAATTTTTGTAGAAGCAAAGTATTTTCATTTTCTATTCAGCAAAAGCCAGATGGATCCTTACGCATAGCCAACAATTACTTAGTGTATGTGATGAGCTGGTGGGGAAGGGCAGAAGGGAAAGGAAGATCACTACAGTCATAATTGTGTGCTTGCCTGTAAGATGTTCAGACTAATACAGAAGACTTTTAAATCCACAACCAGAACAATGCTTGCTTACTCATTCATTCACTTATTCAACACACAGTATTTACTGAGCACCAGGCACTGTTGTAGGCTTTAGGGATACAACGGTTGAACAAAACAGACAATACCTTTGCTCTCATGAAACTTACATTCTAGTGACAAAAAGACAGACAGTAAACTAAAAACTACCCAAAGAAAAATTCCAAGAGGGACTCAGTGCATTTAATGTGCAAGATAGAGGAATTATCTGCTTATAGACGAGTAGGTATAGGAAGTGCTTATGTTTTTGTCACTGGTAGTAGGTAAAATCATAGCAGTTAAAATTTAGCTAGGCATTGTTCATTATTGTATATAATTTATAACCTAGTTACTGAGCTCAAAGAGCTTACAATTCCAACTTTCAAGGTGTTCCTGCACGTCAGGCAGAGAGGGAAGGAAGAGCCATCAGACATTTTATATGCCATCCACGTCAGAGCTACACTGTCTTCAAGGTTACAATCACTGTGAAGAGGGTTTAGAATCCCCATTCGTATCTATGGTCATACCACCCTGAAGATGCCCGATCTCATCTGATCTTGGAAGCTAAGCAGGGTCGGGCCTGGTCACTTGGATGGGAGACCGCCTGGGAATACCAGGTGCTGTAAGCTTTAAAGAAAAAAAAAAAAAATCCTTGTGCCTTGAAAAATGTGTTTTTGACTCTATGTTGTTTTCTATTTGGTAAAGAAAAAAAAATTTTTTTTATTAGTTAGAATGTTCGTAAAGATGAGAACAGTAGATGCTGGGGACTCCAAAAGGAGGGAGGGTGCACAGGCTGAAAAACTTCCTACTGGTTACTATGTTCGCTATCTGGGTGACGAATCAGTAGAAGCCCAAACCTCAGCCCCATGCAATATACCTTTGTAACACCTGCATATGTACCCCTGCATCTAAAATTAAAATAGAAAAAGAATGTCCAATCCACTTTGTTCATTTCAGTGAACTCACTATGATTAAAGGAGGTAGAAAAGGAAACATGCCATTAAAAAAAAAAAACGATACATTGTCCCCAGAGCTCATGAAATCAAAATCACCTTATGTTTCTGCTGCCCTTCTGGGGTCCATCAGAGCTGCACCACTTACATTCCCAATCTTGCAGAAGAAAGAACTTTCTTAAGGACAACCCTTCTAATATCCCTGATCACAGTTGCTTTTTGTTCAAAACTGCGTCTTCGACGTCTTTCATTTCTTTACTTTTGTGAGAAGATTTAATTCATGTGACAAGCACATGTTCATCATCCACCAGGTGTAACGCATTATGTGGGGCAAAACTGGGGCCTACAAATATATTGAAGACACAGCCAGGCACAGTGGCTCGCGCCTTTCCTGTAATCACAGCACTTTGAGAGGCCGAGGCGGGCAGATCACTTGAGGTCAGGAGTTCAAGACCAGCCTGGCCAGCATGGTAAAACCCCATCTCTACAAAAAATATAAAAATTAGCTGGGTGTGGCGTTGTGCACCTATAGTTCCAGCTACTTGGGAGACTGAGGCACAAGGATTGCTTGAATCCAGGAGGTGGAGGTTGCAGTGGGCCAGGATGGCGCCACTGCACTCCAGCCTGGGCAACAGAGGGAGATTCTACCTCAAAATAAATATGGTAAAAAAGTAAAAAATGAAGACACATGGTTGCTACCTTTATAGGATTTATGGTTAAGAGGGGGCTGAATACACAGACAGCTATAGAACAAGGTGGAAATGGGCAAGTGCCTCAAGAGAGAAACAAATGAAGTATCAACACTGGCCCAGAGGAAGCTTCTGGTCAAGAGCTTCAGGATGGTGGCACTGGAGCAAGGCTTTAGGAGGCAAGTAGGATTACAACAGATCAGGGACATGTGAGCAAATGTGAGTTTACCTTTTTCATTTACAATTTTTCTCTTATTAGTACCTGTATTAGGGCTTTCCAGAGAAACAGAGCCAACAGGATATATAGATAGACATATAAGAGGGGATTTATTATGGAAATTGGCTCACAAGATTATAAAGGCTGAGAAGGCCCATTGTATGCTATCTGCATGCTGAAGAACTAGGGAAGCTGGCGGTATGATTCAGCCCAAAGGCCTGAGAACTAGAGAAGCAAAGGTATAACTCTCAATCAGAGGCCAAAGGCCTGAGAATCAGGTCAGGTGGGGGATTGCCCTGGTGTTAAGTCCTAGAGTAGGAAAGCCTGAGATCCATGAGCTCCAATGTTGGACAGCAGGAGAAAATGGACGTCTCTAAAAGAGAGAGTGAATTCACCCTTTCTCCACATTTTTTATCTATCTGAGCCCTCAATGAATTGAACTGTGCCCACCCACATCGGTGAGCGCGGATCTTCTTAATTCCATCTACTGAATCAAATGCTAATCCCTTTTGGACATACCCTCACAGACATACCCAGAAATAACGTTTTACCAGCTCTCTGGGTATTTCATAACCCAGTCAAGTTGACATCCAAAATGAACCATCACAGTAGTACCTGATCGTTTTTATTTATACTCTTCAGATGAAACTTTCCTAATAAAAAATCTATTTTAACCTCACAAGTCTCTATTCCTTACTTTCTTTAATGAGTATTACTTTAAAGATTTAATAACTTTACTTTTAATTGGGTATTTAATCAATGGGTATTTAATCAACTTTACAATGGAAGAAAAAATCTAAATAGCAATAGCAACATGAACTTACCAAAAAAAAAAAAAACCTCAAATTCCTGTTTTCATAAACCCTAAAGACTTTTTCCATTCTACTGCTTGCATAAAAACCAATTGTACATAGTTAAGAACCAATATTTTACCATTCTAAATTGTACTTTTTCTCATCTTCCATTGTTTTCTATAGTCCTACGAGTTACCAGTAATTACCATGTTTTATTGTATCAATGTATCATACTTGCCATCTACCTATTTCGCTATAGGTGTGAATGTGAGCTTTTTCTAGTTTTTAGTAATACTAATGAGTGCTTCTACACATATCCATGTGTCTTTTCTTTCCTTTGAATTATCTGCTTAGTTTATGTTACATTTTCCAAAGTTTAATGAGGTAATGTATAATGTATGGTTAAGAGTGTGAGCTCTGGCAGACTGGCTGTGTTTAAATCCTGACTGTCATTTACCATCTGTGTGAACTTGGGAAAGTTACCACCTCTGAGGCATGGTTTCTTCTCTAAAAAATATGAATAATAGTACCCACCTCATATGATTATGAGAATTAAATAATATATGTAAACCCTTAGAACTGTGCATAACACATGGTAAGCATTCAATAAGTTATTACATAAAGGCCTTAGCATTTATTGCATTCTAAAACTCAGTAAGACTGGGTGCAGTGGCTTATGCTTGTAATCTCAGCACTTTGGGAAACTGAGGAGAGAGGACTGCTTGAGCCTAGGAGTTTGAGACCAGCCTAAGCAACATAGCAGGACCTCCCCTCTACAAAAAAATCAAAAACTTAGGTAAGGTGGCATGCGCCTGTGGGTCCCAGCTACTCAATAGGCTGAGGGGGGAGGGTTGCCTTGAGCCCTGAAGGTTGAGGCCACAGTGAGTCGTGATTGCACCAATGCAGTCCAGCCTGGGTAACAAAGTGAGACCCTGTTTCTATTTTTTTATTTTTTGAGATGGAGTTGCGCTCTTGTCGCAACCTTGCTCATTGCAACCTCTACCTCCCAGGTTCAAGCGATTCTCCTGCCTTAGCCTCCCAAGTAGCTGGGATTACAGGCGTGCACCACCATGACCTGCTAATTTTTGTATTTTTGGTAGAGACAGGGTTTCACCATGTTGGCCAGGCTGATCTTGTACTCCTGACCTCTGGCGATTGACCTGCCTCAGCCTCCCAAAGTGTTGGGATTACAGGCATAAGCCACCGTGCCTGGCCTGTGTGTGTGTGTGTGTGTGTGTGTGTGTGTGTGTGTGTGTTTAATTAATCAATTAATTTTTTTGAGACCGAGTCTCACTTCATTGCCCAGGCTGGAGTATAGTGGCACAATCTCGGCTCACTGCAACCTCCGCCTCCCAGGTTCAACTGAGTCTCCTGCCTCAGCCTCTCAAGTAGCTGGGATTTCAGGTGCACACCACCATGCCCAGCTAGTTTTTGTGTTTTTAGTAGAGACATGATTTTGCCACATTGGCCAGACTGGTCTTGAGCTCCTGGGCTCAAGCAATCCACCCGCCTCAGCCTCCCAGAGTGCTGGGATTATGGGTGTGAGCCACCACGCCCAGCCTAAGGCCTTGTCTCTACATAAATAATAAAATTCTATAAACACTAATTTCTTTTTCATCCAACCAAATTACTATCACTCTGACAAAATATGTGATCATTTCTGTTCATTGTGAAATTATAAGCTCAGGTTTGTGAGGAATTTTAAAGGTTTAGTTTCTGATTCATGCTATGTGTATCCAAGACGCTGTTCAAAAAAAGAATGTCAGTTTACAGAATCATCAAATGCTCCAAACTCTCACCTTTGTGTATTGTTGTTCTTATTTTATTGGTACAAGGATCCTACCATATACTGAGTTACATTTATATTTTTCCATTATAATAGCACAGTCTTTGATTTCTAGTAACAAACCTCAACCTTTTACCTGAAGGAAGAATGTAGGTGTGGCTGGGCCTCAGAGCCAAGTGGATTCAAGGAATGAGGCACTGTGCTTTCCTATCTCTGTCTCAGTGCCTCAGGATTTTTTCTGTGCATTTGCTTCATTTTCTTAGCCTGGCTTCCTCCATATAGTAGAACACCTGGCCACCAAGAGCGCCCATGCTCATGTTGATGACTATTTATCTTTACCAACTCCACATTCCCAGGGAAGGAACCTTATTGGCCTGGCTTGGGTCACTTGCTCACCCCTTGATATGGTCTGGCTGTGTCCCCACCCAATCTCATCTTGAATTATAGCTCCTGTAATTCCCACATGTTGTGGGAGGGACCCAGTGGGCGATAACTGAATCATGGGGGTGGTTTCCCCATACTGTTCTTGTGGTAGTGAATAAGTTTCATGAGATCTGTTGGTTTTATAAGAGGTTTCCCTTCTCATTTGGCTCTCATTTGCTGTCTGCCAACTGCCATGTAAAATGTGCCTTTTGCCTTCCATGTGATTGTGAGGCCTCCCCAGCCATGTGGAACTGTGAGTCCATTAAAATTCTTTTTCTTTATAAATTACCCAGTCTCAGGTATGTCTTTATCAGAGCATGAAAACAAACGAATACACCCCTAAACCAATCAATTATGGCCAGGGAGTTGGGTGCTATGACTGGTTGTTGCTGTTAGAGCCATTTGTTCTGATTGGAAGGAAGGGCATTACCCCGAAGACAGGATGCCCAAGGTAAGGGCTCTGAACAGACCAAACAATGGATTCCACCAAATCAAATTATTAATATTAGAGAAGCTTGACATGCTTTACATCTGTTTTCTATTCTTATGTGAACCTCCGCCTCTTGTGTGGATTGTTCATATCTTTGGCCATTTGTCAAAATATATTTTTCCTATAAATGTATTTCATTTCCTTAATAGTTGTGGAAATACAACTGTGCAACTATTGAAAAAATTTAGGATGGCATCAACAAGCATATTGAAAAACTGCAATGTATAAGACATTGCTCTGGGTGCTATGAGGGGGTCAGAGAACTGAAGCATCGTAGTGAAAGAATTCAATCTCTAATGGGTTGAATAATATAAGTCAAAAAACGAAATAACAAAAGGTTATACAATAGTGCTCTTCAACTATGGAGATCATGTCCTTAAGAACTTTGTGTCCAGGGATTTGTGGTTCAAGAATTTAAACCCATATGGTGAGAATCAGCTTAGGGGAAATAATGTTTGGAGTACACTTCTGAAAGCCATTAAAAATGTGTTTTCTTATACTAAAGAAAATATGAGTTTCATACATCTTAAATCAGTAATCATAACTACAACATGAATAATCAACCCTTTACCATTTCATACTCACTAGAAAGATACTTTTCAGGACTTTCTTTTCCATAGTTTCAATAAGATATTTATAAGGAGAGATCCAAGATGGCTGACTACTAGCAGCTCAGGATTGTAGCTCCCAGAGAAAGCGCACAGAACGAGAGGACGCCACACTTACAGATGAATTTTTGTTGCCTATGGACCAGGAGATTCCCAGCGAAGGAGCCCCACCGGTTGCCAGCACGACTCTTGTGGCCGGCGTGGCGGTTTTGCCAGCGCCCTGGCTCAGCAGTTCTCGGTGCAGAGTAAACGGGACTGACTCCCCTTTTGGTCAACGTTTGGAGCTTCGGGAAGGCAGAGTCGCCTATTTACCTGATTGAAAAAGGGATTTAAAAGGGAAGCCAGACTGGAGATTCCTGGACAGAAAAGCGCCACGAATCTTAATGCCGCTGTTTTAGTCGGCGCAGTGGGTTGCTCAGATTTCGGCGCTGGGAATCAACAAGTTGGACCTCCACTCAGAGACCTAATTTGAAAGTTGGCAATTACAAACGACAGGTGGATAAACTTACAATGATGGGAAGAAACCAGCATAAAAAGGCTGAGAATACTCAAACTCAGAATGCCTCTCCTTCTACAGGGTATCATAGTTCCTTATCAACAAGGGAACAAGGCCTGATGGAGAACGAGTGCGATCCATTAACAGAATTAGGCTTCAGAAGGTGGATAATAAGAAACTTTTCTGAGCTAAAAGAACATGTTCTAGCCCAATGTAAAGAAACT